>JAQGBR010000062.1:0-21640 GCA_034698525.1 Achipteria nitens | reverse complement strand
TTTGATAAACTTTTGAGATAAAAACAAAACATTAATTAAATTTTTAAATTGTTTTTATAATAATATAATTAACTATAAAAATATAATTCAATTATTAATTACATTATTATATATTTTGAATCAAATTCGATGTATTAGTAATTGAATGACTATTAAAATAATTAAATCCTTTTTCAAAAGCAATAATTAATTTATTAATTCAATTCTCAGTCTATTTTTTCTTATTATTTTAAAGTGATTTCATTGACTCCAAGCGCTCAGACATCCAAAAAAGTTAAGAGCATTAGTAAATTGAAAGACTTTTAAAAAAATTAAAAACATTTTTCATTTGTTTTTATTCGAGTCTTTAAATCAATTCTTTAAAAAATTAATTCTTAAATCCAATGATTGGTGGCATCAACTGCTCTGAACTTCTTAAGAACTGCTATATATTATAAAACACTTTTTTCTTAAGTAAACCATTGAACTCACTCTCTATTCGGAAGAGCAGTAAAAAAAAGTTTTTCTTTTTTTTTGTTTTGTTTTTATTATAAATTTTAAAATCACTTTTTATTTCTTCGATGAAATTACGAACACAATCGTCAAAAAGTATTCGACTGAAATAATCTTGTTATCAATTGAAACCCAGTTTAGTTAATTTAAGGTAATTAACTGATTACATAATTTGATATATTTTTCTGGAGTGAAATTATTTTTGTAGTTATGCTATAAATTGGGTTGAATTTAGACCTAATTTAAAACAACTTTAATTTCATACTTAAGTTTGCATTTTTATGTTTGCCTTAATTGAAATGTTTTCTTCAATAGACTTATTATGAGTTTATATTCTGTTTTGTAGTAAACATCATATTTTGTAGAGAAAAAATAATGTAATTTTATATTTAAACTTGGCAAATTCATACGCACATACAAAATACTCTAATGGGAAGTCTATGTCAACAAACTTATCAGACATTTCCCAGTTTATGAACAGTAAGTCAACAAACTCTGCAGTTTTTATAGGAGTTTTTGGCATCAAATTCTTAAACAATCGATTCTATGATTTTAATTATAAGAATATTTACTATAATTTTAATCATTTATTTATTTTTGTTTGGGTTTTACAAAAACAAGTACTTCTAAGGAAAGTTGTGTTTAGATTCCAAGTCTATCCTATTTTATTGACTCATAACAAGAATTATTCATTAATTAAATTAAAATTATTGATTCACTTCTAATTAACCCTAATTCTATATCCTGTTTACTAGGGGTTAGTTTCTCTAACCAAGATAATATTCTTAGTTCCCCACACTATCTTTTAGTTAAGTCACTTATTCTCTTATTAAAGTCAAATTGAAATTTTGCAAAACCGTTATCGAGTGATAAAGCAAGCATGATCATTAATTATTTGTTTGATCATATTTAGATAGTTGTGAGTAAATCAATCAATTTTTTAATTAAGTGAAGTACTTCTTATATATCTGTTTATTCTCTTTGTTTTCTATTCGATTGATTTTTAATATGAAAAGAATTGTGATCAGAAAGTTGCATGATAACTGCATTGATCACATGATCATCACTACGAGTTCAACAGCAGTTCTATGACTTTAAATCAAAATTAATTTAGTTGTGAGTCATATAAAAGATTGAAAAAAGAATAATAATTTCTGACAATTCCTTAGATTATGATAAAAGTTTCGGTTCAAAGTCCCCAAACTGTATGATCCCAAACATCCTTATCCTTATTTATATAATATGAATTCCTTTGAAGCCTTGGCTCGGACTCAAACACGATTTCGAGAA
The DNA here is from genome assembly GCA_034698525.1 of Achipteria nitens. Classification (NCBI taxonomy): domain Eukaryota; kingdom Metazoa; phylum Arthropoda; class Arachnida; order Sarcoptiformes; family Achipteriidae; genus Achipteria; species Achipteria nitens. The sequence goes on along the minus strand of JAQGBR010000062.1, from coordinate 19,858 downwards.
CAACTATTGGGAACACCAAAGAGTTCTGCATTGAGTTCTTCGTATAAAACGTTAGTTAAAGAAAATAAACGAATTATTAGGAATAGATTGAATCAAATCTATAATTAGCTCTTAGTCTAATAGCTGGAGTACAGCCATTGGATGTAATTATGTGATGCTGTGCTGATGCGGATGAGTCTGAGTGTCGAATACTGTTTCCATTTGAAACTTATTATATAATTCTATGACTCAAACCAACTGATATTCATTCAAATTTTTACTTTCGCTTTAAAAACATTTTATCAAAAGTTTAAAAAACTTTAACTCAGAGTCTATTCGAGTGAATAATTTGTATTTAAACTCATTTTTTATTTCTTCACTAAAAAAATAGTAAATAAATTTTGAGTCAAGTTTTGAATCAATTTCAGGGTTAAAACACAAGTTATAATAATTTATATTAAAAAATATATACAAAGAGTTGTTTATTATGTCTGGAATACCGTCGCGAAGAAACTCTTCATATGGTTCCTCTTCTTCGGGCTATTCTTCTGGTTCGCGATCGACAGCAAAAACTGCACAATCGATACGGAGATCACAATCTATGCGTTACGCCCAAAGACATAACAGTAATCTCAACAATAATAGCACCGCTTCGGTCACACCTCTGAGTAGAGCCCGAAGAGTGGCTTCTATTCCATCGAATATCGCGAACGCAAATTCTGATAAATCACTGAATGGAGTCTATGGCGATACCAATGACTATAAAAACGATTATAATATCAAAAATTCAGTCAAATCTAACGGCAAATCCGATAATTTATTCAATTTTATTATCGCTAAAGATTTGGAACATTTCAAAAACGGTCAGTCCTTTTGTTTTTGATTTTGTATTTTAAGATTCGGTTCTTAAATAGAAAAAGTGTTTCGAGTATTAGTTGTCGGATCACAAGATAGTGGAAAGTCTTCACTGGTCTTACAATTTTCATATTATTTGGAGGACCAGAAAAGACAAATCGATTCTAAAAAAGAGTCCCAATATTTGATTCTTAATTTTCGTGAAATCGAAAGACTCGACAATTGCTTTCCACGATCGCCGATAGCCCTATATATGCCCGACGCCTATATTGTCATATATGCAGTCAATGACAGGTCAGACAAACATTATTTTGTTTAAATTAATTTACTTTTTTTGTGACTAATCATAAAAACTTGATTTTTATCAGTTTTGCATTCATTGCATAATTGATTGCATTCTTTGCATAAAATATTATTAATTAGAACTGATTTACATTAAAAATAAGTTAATTTGTTTTTTATTAAGTTTTTCATTTATAATGCGTTCAAATAATTATCTCATAAAACAATTAATTTAATTTCGATCATTTGTTTCGCTAAATTGATTTTAATAAACAGGAAATATCTTAATTAAAGCCATTATTTGAGAAAGTGGTTAAAAAACAAAGATTTCCCCAAAAATAATAGTATCTTATATTTAGTTTTTTCATTGAAAGAGAACATTGAATCAGAGAGTGTGTGTGTGTGAGTGAGTGAGTGAGAGAGAGAGGGAGAGAGAGAGAGAGAGAGAGAGAGAGAGAGATTTTAATTGAAAGCCAAATACTGTTTGAGAAATTGAAATTTGGTTCCCATCTTATCGTTTCTTTTCGGTTAACTTATTCTCTCATTAAATAAAATGTAAAACTTTTTTCTCTTTTGGGAAAGCGTTCATCGAATTGTGATCTGATATTATGGAAGAAAATTTTTCGACAAAATTAGTTTTTTGTCATTTCTTTTAAATGCTGTGTAATCGACCTCTTTATGAGTGCGAACACAACATATTAAATATAAAGGTAAATTAATTTCAGACTCTGAACCTGATATTTGCGTGTTTTATATCATTAATACTCTCGAGAGTTATATCATTAGAAGTAATAATAAAGTAATTGAAATCTATTGACAAATAGTAAAATATATAATTCTCAGCACTTCATTAAATAAATATCCAAATAGTTTTCAATTTGTTTGCATAAAAAAATTATTGATTACTTACTCCATTGAAAAATGCATTTTATAAGCATTTTTTCTCTACATATTTATCGATTTAAATCTCATTTTTATGTTATTTTATGAAAATCGTATGAAAAAAGTAATAATCTCTGAATATCTGAATATTTATTCCAAACCTAATCACGCAATCGGTTTCTGAGTTTAAATTTACTTCAGAAAGATTTTGGAAAATAATTTTTCTTAATTTTTAGGCTGTTCTGTAAGACCTGATTAGTTATCTTTAGGAAGAATTTGTTTTAGTTTTGAGTGAAGAGAAAAATCTTAGAATTCATGTGAATATTCGTTATCTGTTTTGTTTAACTCAATAAATAATATCGATTTCTGAAGTATTTTAATCATTTACTTCTAATAATTATTTGAATATATTTTCGATATTATCTAAGACTAAGATCAGGATATTTTCACTTCTTATACAATCTGTAAATAAAATAAATGACTCCGAAAACGCTTTATCGTTAGATTTGAGTGAAAAAGAATGTTAAGCTCTAATCTGAACTTCTAATCTATAAACAGAGTTAATTCAAATATGGCATAATTCTAACAGAGGAGAGAGAGCCGACTGTTCTCTTAGAATCTATAATCATTTGATGGATTTAATAGATGCAAATTTATGTATTGTTTTTGATTTTGTGTCAGTCCTGTAATAATTCAATTTTTCCGACTGATTATAATTTTTAATTTATTTTCGTCTAATCATTTGACTCATCTCTAATTGTATGACAGCTTTAGTTTTGAAATAATTTTTTGATTAAATTAATTGAAAACTAGTGTTACGTAAAATGCATTTTGATGTCTATCATAAGGCTTTTGATAGAAGTCTGTAATTATTTCTATTTATGTTTTTCAAAAACTTTATATTTATTTATAAATTCTGTATAAATATAGAAAAAAAAGGTTTTCTGACGAATGAATGGAAGAGAAATAAAAGTTGAATAAAATTTTAGTTTAGTTTCACTCCATTTATGTAAGAAATTGTCTTTCGTTTTGTTGGTTTCAATTTAGTGTTTGAATTTCTCTGTTTGTGTGTATTATGTGAGCCTTTATTCCCAAAACAAAGACTCAACAAATGGCAAAACCGTTATCAGAGACAACATTGAATAGAGAAATAGAGAAATATTTCGCGAGAATAGAGTTAGTATTGATATAACAGTTGAGTCATACAAACAGTTGAGTGTCTGTGCTTTCAATTCTTTGCATGACTAGCATTTTGGAGATACACTATTTTATATTAATAATAGTCTGTGGCTTAGGCTCAAGGATTGCACTGACAGTTGAGCCAATTGTGTTGCACCTGAGCCTAGCCTTTCTATCCCTCTATTTTCGACTAACAGTTTCACTACATTTCTGTACTTCTCTTACAGTTTTTCGATACAAAAATCGATAAATTCATTGAAGCGTTGATAACATTTAGGGCTAATATTCAGGGATTGAATGTCCGAAAAATGATTCAAATGATCTACCGTTGCCTTCCATAGGAATACCTCTAAAGTGAGCACTCATACTAATGGACACAATATGTTATTTTCAGACCACAACAAAAGGAACTCCAATTATTTCTAAACAGAATCACTCTTTTATTGCTGTTATTGCGATAAAAATCTATTTCATGTTTATATACATTAATTAAATTCATATAAATTTGTTTCTAATCTTTACATAAAATTATGTTTTTTGAGAATAAAATTAACGCCTGAAAGGACAGCTCATATTCTAGTATATTGTCTCTATTTTATTGTCTTTAATTTTAATTTAGTGAGCCTTTCATTGAATCCTTTGCTAAAACAGTTTTACGTCAATATTGAAGGAACTTTGAAACATGATTTTAGATATCATTCCTTTTATACGAGGTTTTACTGGATTATCAAATGTAAGAGAAAAAAATCAAAACATTTTCTTCGGCATTAATCACTGACAAGAGTGTTCAGAGCAGTAGTATGGCTGTCATCACTGCCTACTGACTCAGCACAAGTACTCTCTCATGTCTTAATCTATCGATAGAACTATATAATATCCAGGAATAAGAATAATGGCATATAATGTAATCGACGAATAAAAAGAGGCGATTGTGTTGCCTATCATTGATTATATCGGAAAATATTTCATATTTACTTTGCTTTTATGTATGACTAATGAGAAAAGCGTTTTCTCATTGATTTTTTCTCATTCTTTTCTTTCGGAGAGAAAATTCAATTTAAAAGAATATTTTTTTATCGTTGAATAGAAAGTTAAACAAACAATTTCTGTAACGAATATAACAAAAATAGTTGTTTATTCAGTAAATATATGTTTAGCTAAAGCACTGAATTTAAGGCCTATAAAACTGTAATAAATTTTCAGATTTTTATTTTCTCTTAATTTAATTCATTTCATTTTCATAAGAAAAGACATCATTTTCTGTTGGAATATCACATATAAGAGACGACATTAGAGTCGGTGTCGGAGAATCCCTTAAGAGTTTTATTAGCTATAAATTTGTTGATAAATTACTACATATGCTTAGTCTATAAGATTATTATTGCAATCAAAGTATAATCTCCACTGAAATATATCCGCTATTCTTATGGTTTATTGCTATTGAATTAGAAGAAGCTTTACATAACTCACTGGTTATCAGTTCGTTATTTTTATTATTTAGCACTCGATTTATAAGCTCTCAGAAGAGAACATAGTTTTAAAAATTGGATATAATTATCAAAATAAGAGAAACAAAACATTTTGGGAAACATCATTAACATTGAATCGAATAAAAGGTCCGGTCTTTTCATAAATGACTTTTGAATGAACTAAAAAAGAATTTAAACCTCTTTTTGTTGTTTCTGGTGATAATGAATTTAGTGTCTAAAGAGTGGAAAGTGTTTTTGAATAAGAAATATCTCTATAATTGTCTTTAACTAAAGTGAAGATAAATAGTATTTTCCTGTCTTTTGTGACAATTGTCTTCATTTAGAGTCAAAATTATAGTTTAATAACAATTATTAAGTTTTTTTGTATTTAAATGCGATAGAAATATCTTAACCATTGCTGTCATTAAATTATTCCAGTCTTAAGAAATAGATATTTAAATATTTAAATCCATTGTAATTATGATTATTTGGCAAAAACTAAAAGCGAATACAAACTCTCATTTAGAGGTGAAAACACTTTTGAAAACTAATTTTGATTAGAAGTAAATGTATTTTAAGTTTTAAGATTTCATATCAAATATTTTGTGTCAAATAAGAAAATATATTTTCCTAATTAACATAAATTATTTTATTTCCGTTGCACTCAATGAGCACAGTATCTCTCAAATGGACTGTATATCAGTTGAAAACCTCATTTAGCTATCAGTCATGAGAAATATTTCTGATATATATTTTTTAAAAGAAGAGTTTAAACGTCAACGTAATTATGATTTAGTGATAACTTATTAACGAAGAGAGAGAGAGAGAGAGAGAGAGAGAGAGAGAGAGAGAGAGAGAGAGAGAATATTTGAGATAAGGCTAAAGGTTTTTTTCACAACAGAGATATGAAGTGCAAAGTATTGGTCGGACAGTAGAGAATTGGCTCAGAATTAGTTGATATAACGATATGACATGACTTACGTGATGACAGTGGGATCGCATTCCCTTAAGAATTCGTTGAGATCACAGTCTCCGTATTCAAGAATAAGACCAAAATAATCACTCGTATCTAAAACCCCAAAAAGTTTCGCAAATTTATCACAATTTTTAGATAATTGACACAAGAATTTCATTTCGTCTAAAAATTCTTGTTTGAGCTGAACGTGAATTAATGTCTTCACTAAAACTATGTCTTTGTTTTGTTGGCTGTTCTGTTGGTGCGGAGATTTAGACGCGATTGTGGCGAACCAGACGTCACCAAACTTTGAGTTCCCGATCTTATCGAAGACAATAATATCACTTTCGTTGAAGCGCTTCATCTGTTGCCAGTCTAGTGAACCGTTCCTCTGGTGATGACTTTGATTGTATTGCGTTTGATTTGCCATAAAAGTTGTCAAAAGTGGTGTCTGTTGTGATGAATAGTTGGCCGACTCGTAATGGTTGAGCACTTGTTTTCCGAATTTATTATTAGATTCGTTTATATTGTGTTTTGATTTGATTATCTCTGAAGAGGCGTAATATCGAGGATTGGTTTTGATTGCCTTCGATGTCGACAATTGTAATGACTTTGATTTGCCGTTAGCACAGATTACGTCCGGCACAGCATATTCAGCCTCATCATCGTTGGTCACAGACAAGTCTTTCGGTTCACAATATAGCAACGTTTGAGGGGTTGTTATCTTTGGAATGTCTTTCATATTTACTGTCTGACTCTCAGACTCGATGTCTGTATTAGATATCTCTCGAAAAACATTTCCCTTTCGGTTATTGTATGCTCTCATCAGAAACGATGAGATGACCATAAGTACTACCACTCCTAAAGTGCCTAATGTTATGATAATAAGGGAATACTTCATTGTCATTTGATCCTTATCTTTAGTGGACAACGGAGACAATGAGTTACTGTCTTTAAAGTCACTAATAGAGCCAAAAGTGTTGTCAAAATCAAGTAATTGTGTTATGTTTGCACTGATATCCTTTGGTAGCGACTGTAAGTCGAATGTAATTTCACTGATATGAAGCCATTTGGCACCGAATTTAAAACTAATTTTGACGTATCTCCCGATCCGGTACTGTAAGTGTATTATTACGTCTGAAATTGAAGGCACGGAAAGAATGGATAAAAAAGTTTATGAGAAAATCAGTGCAAACGAGAAACCAATAAAACGGTTAATAGTGTTATAATTTGATGCAATCAATCAAATAAATCAATAAAATAACATTTGTTTAGAGAATATATACTCTGAGTTAGTACTGACCTCTGGGTCTTTCCAATACATGATCCGATTGATAGGTGTATTTGATGGGAACGTTAGACCATTTGATGCCATCAATACTGAACCAGATTAGTGCGGATGAGAATACTTTTACATCTTTAGTGAAGCTATTATGACAATTGATGTTTGTTGTGGTGAAGTTGTGGACAGTCTCAAAGTCGAAGACTATTTCAATGCTTTGATTGGTATTTTGCCATCCGATCCATTCGAATGCTTTATTGATTTTATAATTATCGAGTCCTTTAACGCCATCGACCAGTTGTCCCAAACCGTTAGACAAATGGTCGAAATCGCTTACGAGTCCGTCATATGTTATGTCCATTAAGTCACCGAATCGACTACTTTTGACGCCATTTGGCATCGAGTAAGCGATTGGACCTACAATTACAACAGTATTACAGTTTATAAGTCAAGTAATGACTATCAATAGAGTTGTGCTTTTGGCACAAACACCATATGCTTTAAGAAAAAACTCTTGTATTGAATTCAGTGAATGGCTTTCAACTATCGATATATAATTCAGAGGCCTATCAATCTTAAGCTCTGCTTTTGTCTTAGGCAATAACAGGCATTCCTGAGAGTCTCAACTCCTTTCAGCTCTCAATATCAGAGCCAATACTCAAGAGATAGTGTTTTGGAGATTCTTATTCTTTTTATTCTTGTTTTCCGGTTTGAGTGTATCTCCAAAAGAGACTCTCTGTTTTTTTTCTTCATTTCTTATTCTTATTTGTAATAAAAAATAATGCGATAAAAATCTCACTAAAGGTTTAATCTTTTAATTGAATAATTTATTTGAGCAAAAATTTCCAATTTTATCTAAAAGTGTTTTTTGTTAAACCCCCAGAAAAATGGTTTAACAAAAAGATGTTTGAAAATGCATTTTCTCTGGTTTTGACATCAAAAACAGAATAGAGTTTTCATTTTCTGAAATTATGTTTTCAGTTCTCATTTCTATTGAGAATTAGATTGAATTTGACTGAAAAGCAAAAGAATAGGAAAAAGAAGTTTTTTATATATTTTTTTTGTGAACAAAACAGAGAATAAACTGCAAAAGACTGGCAAATATCGAAAGAAAATAAGAAAAAGACTTCAAAACAAATATAAAAACATTGGGCTTAGAATTGGGATCTCTTTTTTAACTATTTATTTGATTTCTGATCTGCGAATCGATTTCATACATAAAAAGATGTTTTTCTTGTCTTCAGTTTTATTTGCATTTAACCAAAAAAGCGATGTTTTTATAAATTAAGGCAAAACTATTGATTCAATTATTGATTAAATGAAAAGTCATTTTTATACTTAAATGACTGGATTTGAAGTCAATTCTTGTGAGCCGTCACTCAATTTAATTATTTATCCGAAAATAAATAAGAATTTAATTTAATTTAAATAATTTTTCCGAAATGACATCGAGTTTTGAAACAAGTTTTTCGAAAATCTAAATGTTTTCCAAAAAGCTAAAGATAATTGTCAGCAAATGATAGCCAAGGGGTTAGACCTCTGGAAAGGGTAACAACCCCTCAGTCCTTTTAACTGCCAATTTATTCAATGGTTAACACTAGTTTCGAAAGAGTAACTCTTAGTAATACCTCTAATTAAGTAAAATGAAGATGAATACCCCCTTTGAGTAATTTTAGTAGGAAACAATCTTGGTTATTTTGCAATCAGATGATAGTAAGCGTATCTAAACTTAATTGAAATGAAGTATTTTTGAGAAGAAATAACTTCAAGTTTTAATGAATATTCACTTCAGAATCGAGTCCTGGCCTTAATTATGTGAAACAGTCTTAAGATATGCATATAATTGATTGGATAATCTCTCGCATAATTTAAACTCAAAATTATATCCACAGAAAGACTTTTTCTATTCGAAGGACCAAAAATGCTTTTAACTCTAAAAACTCATTTAATTTTATTAAATAGATTTATAGACTTTATGTAAAACTGCTGCTATTTTTTCATAAACACAAGTGGTTTAGTGCTCACAATATTAATTGGATGTCATTAATAAAAAAGTGGGAAAATTTGTTATTTTTTTCGCTCAAAATTAATGAAACTTTTGTTTCGAAATTTTTTCAATTCATGAAAATTAAATGATTAAATAAATTGAGTTAATTTGAAGACAAAGAAAAATCAACAAATGATTGTATACTCGAAGAGTAAATCGATAACTCGTGAAATTAATGTGGACTCAACTCTCAACTGTAGAGTCTATCCCTATCCTATGCACAGCACAAGACATTAGAAATATATCAAACACTAGGATAGAAAGAGAGAACTCAATTAAATTTCTACATAAACTTAATATTATTTGTTCTCTATTTGAGAGGAAAATAATTTGATTCCACTTAAAGATACGAAAATATAAATTAATAACACGTTTGAAGTTTAGAACAAATTAATGCTTTTGAGACCAAAAGTAAGAGAAAAAAACTAATTTCATCTGAAAAGCCGATTACGGCCTCAACTCAACCGAATTGTTACGAGTCATGCAATCTATTAAATTTGCAGACAATTGTGAGCCTTTGCCAAGTGTTCAGAGACTGATATAATTCATATATTCATTGCCAGTCCTTACCTTCATATAGACATCCGTATAATTCAAATCTGAGGCAAACTGTTCGCAAATGCTTTGAATAGGGATAGAGTCGGATATGATTGACGCCAACAATCGGTATATCCAAGTCATGTTCGACCACTGAGTTTGTGTCCACATTTCCTTCCAGTAACTAATGAAAGGAAAAACATAATCCATAAATATTAGAATATAATTGTTATATATGTTGTCCCTAATGGCCAGAGCAGAGGCATAACAGGTATAGAATGCTGTTGTCAGCCACCAAAATAAAAGATAATAATTCATAATAACGTTCAGTTTATAACTCTATTAGATTTCTATTTCTTTATAGTTTTTATGAGCGGTAACACAGAAACAGGTATTTCACTTTTATCCCGATATTATTGAGTTCTTTCACTCAAATGTAGAATCGAATCAAAAGTTTTATAGGAAATGGCCATTAAGTCCACCAAAATATCGATTCGGAAATCTTTAAATCTTATAAAAGTGTCGGAAAAATAAATATCTCTTTGAATAAGGAATGAAACGTTTCTTTAATATTTTGAAAATCTTATGAAAACTTAGAAAACCTTTTTCCTTTTGCGGGGGTTTTAATAAATAGAGGAATTGTTATGAACTTCTCAGACCCTCTCAGAGCATAAATAATATTTTTGTTCCTTAACTATGAATTAGATTTTTATCTCATATACTAAGGTATGAACTCTAATGAAAATCTGTTCAGTAATTCTAGTGATGACTACTGAAAGCTAACAAAAAATAATTCATTTATAGCCAACACAAGAGTTATATTTTGTTATATCAAAAATTAATCTCAAATTTTTATTTATTACTGTATTATGAAAATCAAGTCTTATGTTTATCTTTAAACTTGAATCATAGGCTGTGATTAACACGTTTTTTACGATCAGAAATAATGATTGGTTTTGTTTGGCACTCATTTCTCTCCAACACTAACTGTTTTGAATTGTTTATCGATAGAATCCAATCATTAGATCAGAAAATTATTTATCCGATTCTCATAAATAAAAATGTATTTTCAGAACTCAAATGATTGTAATGTACATCAAAATTATTTGGAAGACTGAACACATGTGTGCTGTCCATAGGATAGAATTGGTCTTTCTATCTGTGCCCTAATGAACAACTCTGACCGATAGGCTGTATGTGTGTGTCTGTAATGGACATAAATGATTGATAATCGCCCCCAATATATAACAAAATCTATTGTTCGCCAAATAAATGAAAGGCTTTTCAAAATATATGGACAGCACAATGAAAATATAATAAAAAACTTCATCAGTGTCTTTGTTGGAGGAGTAGCTCTTCCTCTTTTTAAGATAGCGTAGGATAGGGGGGATAGTCTATTACATACATGATTTCCATCAGTGGTCTTCCATTTGGTCCAATTGAGTCCGTTATCGCGCGAGTATTCAATCCAATATTCCTCAACAAATTCAACGCCATATCCTCCGCCATACCTTCCCTGAGTTGCCACACCTGTGATTGCGTATCTGTTGACCAGGTTGACCTCAATCCATTCTTTGCCTGATGTTTCAGTGCTGAGTTGTGTTTGAGGGCACCATGCTCCTCCTGATTTGTCATTTTTAAACCTATATATTTCATTCAAACAAAATTCACGTTTAATTATAGACAATAATTAGACAAAAGAGTTGAATACTATTTATTTTAAATGACGGGAAGAGTTAAACCAATTATTGTTACAAACATTCAGCAGAACTGAATGTCACAACACTTTTACTCTCAAAGTAATAGTTTTTATCTCCTCTTTTGTTTTTTATTTATAAATTTCAATGCAGTCATACAACGACTTTACAATACGTTTGTGAGTTTCAAAATATATGGACAAATATCTGGCAAAAGATAATTAAGTAAAACAAAAAAGTTTAGTCATTACTGAAAAGTGAGTTTTGCATAACTTTTTTTGTGTGGTGTGCTTTGCACAGACATGTTTTTCAATGGTTTTTTGGTTTAATTGCTTTTTCCTTACGTTTTCATTGATTTTTCTGCTCTGAAAATAATAATTTCTGTTCACATTTTGTGTACTGATTTTACGCCATTTATTATTTAATGATTTTTTGCTTTACTCAGATCTCTGATAAAATAAAATTATAATTAATGTATTAATTTATTTGATTTTTTTGATGTTTTTCAAGATTTTTCACTCAAATATTTAATTTAAACTTTTCTTCAAACGGATAATTAGTTTTTCTCAGATATGACGAGAGTTTATGAATGGCAATGAAAATAATTTTAATGATAAAATCAAAATTTTATTTATATTTTTTTCACTTTTTATTTGAATTTTTCGGTGATATAAGAGTACAGATAGTTTTTTGTGGTATCCAAGAAGTTTTAGCCAGATTTTTGTATTTTTCTTTTCTAACGTTTGAGTTTTATATAAATATTTCATTTGATATAAAGTAAACTAAAATTTTTTTACCATTACTTTTGCAGATATTTTTTTAATAACTACTTATATAACTCACCTATACTATCAAATGAAGATTAATACTAAGGTATTAAAAGTTTCTCTTATTCTCAGATAAAATATTTTTATACGTAAAAATAAAAGTAAATAATAGGAATAATGTCATTTTGAGAAAATAGATATTTTCCGGTGAAATCTATGAATACTTTTCTTAAATTTCAAATCAAATTTTTCTTTTCTATGCGAAGAATTTTTAATTTTGTTGAAAAATAATATTAGATTTTGAATAGATTTTGGTTTTAATCTTATTTTAATCTCTTTTACTGATTAATTGATAATTAGTTATGAAAAATAAAACTTTAAGTATTACTTTAATTAAAATTTATTGGAACCTAAATATAGTTTTTGATGAAAACTACAAAATTTTACTGAAAATACATTTTCAGCCTTCGAGTAATCAAAGAGAAAATTAGAAATCAATTTCTTATTCAAAGGTTGAGACAAAATGAAAGAAAAAATTAAATTAAATTTGAATGCATTGAATATATTATTTATTATTCACTCTTTTCGTTTGCATTACTTCTCTAATGATATATTCGTTTTAGAAAAGGAATAAAAATTTGAAAATTTTCCCGAAAAATGACACGAATATTAAGCGAAACTTTTTCTTTGTTTTTGAATTCTTTAACTCAAAGGAATGACAAATAATTATTCAAAATTATTAGTCCATTAATTAGTAGCAAAAATAATCTATAATTTATTCAGAAATCTTAGAAGAAGTTTTGCATTTCTTAAAGTATCAATTTTTATGTAAAATTATATTTCCTCGAATAAGTTATCGATTTTCAAACAGAATCATGACTTTCAAGAACCGATATTTCCATATTTTTGTGACAAATGTCTATCTGTCTGTCGCCGATAAATAACTGACCGAAAAAACTAATTCATTCAAAAACTAATATTTAGTAGTTTTGACTGAACGCATATTTTTGAAATGAAAAGTTTTTTTTGGATGACTTATCTTATCTGAAATTTCGAGGAAACTTCTATTCTCTCACTCAATATATGTGTGTCTCTGTATTATGTGTTTATCGATATTTCAAATCAAAAAATTGTTTTTATGACTCATATTCTCATACAATAGCACAAAGATTTTGAGACATAAGTCTCTTTTTTCGCTTCGGGTTCGCACCACTCGTCTCCACACTGTTTTTTAGGAACCGCCTCATAGACAACGGATTAACTTAAAGATTTACGATAAATTCATTCCTTTCCGACTCCCCCTAATATTGAGTAGTGTTGCGCATCACTGCTTTGAAATTTATATTTAAAAATAAACTTTTGACAAAAAATGACTAAACCTTTCCATTTTGGGAAAACCGTTTTCATATAAAATCAAAATTTTTCTCAAAAAGACACTCAACTGTCAGAAGAGAATATGGTTTTTGAATATAATATTTTATTATAGTATTACTGAAAATATATCTAAAAATATAAATGAATTCATATTTAAATCCATTAAAAGCTATATATTTCTTATGAATATCTAATTCACAGAAAAAACGTATTTTATTATCAAATAAATAAGATTTTATGCGATATTTTTATTCTGAAAAAACAAATCCCAAAATATTAAAGTTAAGTCTCAAAAACAGAGGGAATACACAAAACAGAGAGAAATAATCAGTAAAACAGAGGATATGTTTCGCAAATTTAATGCATTTGATTCGGAGCCGATTCATAAATAATCCGTTAATTCAGACAAAAATAGTTTCTCTCATAATATCCGCCTTTTATTTCTGAATACTATTATTGTATTCATAAAAGTATTTTGGATTTATCTCTGAGTCCAGAATTAAAGTGAGCGCAACGTATGCTGTGCTCACATTTGTTCTGACAACACATTTAATGATAGTTTAGTTTCTCTTTTATAGCCTCCAGAATAGTATTTAATGGAAACCCTATTGTTTTCTGATTAACCGAACCATTTATTCATGAGAGGAGTGAGTGCTTTAAGAGTGGGATAGTATAAATCCAGTCATTGTCATCGTTTCATACCTGGCCAGCTTAGAGCCGGTGCTTTGCTCGTTGTAGGCTGAACTGGAGCTTATGGCAGAGTCTGGAATAGCACCTGACTCCATTCCCAGTGCAGACACACCCAATGTATCGCATATCGCACTTCTGGTCTGTTCCTCTTTAGTATCATTATCTGTGAGCAAAAAAATCAAAAAATTACTAAAATATTAAATAATTTGTTTTTTTATATTAAACAGAATTATTGCTCTGATATTAAACTATAAAATTTATTTTAAAACTGCTATTAAATTATGAATTAAAGGAGTTTTTCAAACTTATTGTGTGAGGACTTAATAAATCAAAAATTTAATTAATGATAAATTAAAATATTTTGCACAGAATATAATTTGTTATAATTAACGTATAAATTGATAGTAAAGCAGAAAAAATGAGTTTTGAATAATTTATTTCTTTTTCTTCTCTTTTCATAAATACATTAAAAGCATTTTTAATATTTAGGCTCTTATTCTGAGCGATAAAAAACAGTGTTATCTTTTCGTGACTCACGTTTTTGCCTTGCTTAATTATAAACATCTCTTCTCTATTTTATTAGAGGGTAAAGGAGTAGAATAGTAACAAATAATTAGTGTTTAACTAACTTTTTCTCTATAGAAAAACAGGTCATATAAACATATTTTTTGTTTATGTGAGTCCAGGGTTTTTAAGTTGAGTCGCGATTTATATTTAATGAAAATATAAAAAGCATTTCAAATACTATGAATTGAAGAGCAAAATACAGCGCCTGAAAGGAAATGCTTTCAAAAGATTAAGTATTTTCAGAGGCACTCATATATCTAATTAGTTTGTGAGCAGTTTTTGACACAAAAAATATATATTGAGTTTGAGTTAAACAATAGAAAAACAATACAATGAATGACATCACTATAGAGATGAATGTTTGCTATGATTGTAGTCTCTGTTCTTTATCTCTAGTTCTGGTTCTCATATATTAGGTATGGACTGAACGCTCATTTATTTTTTGATCTCTAATCTACTTTTTTCGAGTGAATTGTCTCTGCAATTGTCTTCAGAGACAAACATTTCAACTAATGATAAACTGATTTATATAATGATATACTAATTATTGGGTATATTTTTGCTAACATATACTCAATAATTACTTAAGATTTATATGTATTTATTTTTTTAATTTTCTCAATACATCCAATATTTATGTTATTCTGGAGTACATTTGGAGTACTTCCCAATTATTGTTTTATCTCTAGTCTTAAATTTGTTCTAAAATTTATGATTCAGTTCCTTATATTTGAGAGGCAAACAAAAAATTTATTTTATGAATACAATCCATTGAAACCGTATTTCAAGGTTTCTGTTGATCAAGGATGGCCAAGGGGATGAGATTTTCTAAAATCCCCCCTCTGGACCCGAAATTTTGGCCAAAAATCTCCTACCTGGGATTGAAATTGGTAGGCCCCCCTCTCAAGATATAATGGAAAAAATAGTGGGAAAAATGGCCGCCAAACGGGGAAAATCCCCTACCTAATCCCCATCCTGTGATTCGAGGCAAAATTTTTCCCCTATCTGATCCCCTCCCTGGCCATCCCTGCTGTTGATAAGATTTTTAATATATTTTATGTGTATTTATCTAATATTTAAAATTTTCTTTTTCTGTGTCTTTCTCTCTAATAATTAATCAAAAGGTTGTAAAATATAATCAAATTATTGAATCAGTCTTTACGGCTATAAACTGTTTTATATCACAAGAAATAATTTTATTTGCAGTAATAAAAACATTAAAAATCATTTTTAATTTAACTTAATTAGTCGTTTGATTATAGCCACAGGTATTGGTTTGTTTATAACACGAATTGTGTGTATTCTCCATATGAATGGATGTCCCTTTTTTGACAGTCAGTTGTTAATTATAATATTTTGAAGAGAGTTTGTCGAACCCTCTCTTTAATCTATTCTAGTGTTCACTCTTTCATATGCTTTAAATTTATTATTGTTTTTGAAGGCAAAACTCAGTCATATTTTTCTACTCTATTATTAAATTTTATAATAAAATCATTTTTGCAAAACTTTAAATTCAAAACACACTAACATTTGTATCACAAATAGTTGTCTTTTGATGAATAACAGATGCGATGCAGAGGGAAGGGAAGGGGTTTTAATAACTTTATAAACTTTTAAAAACTTTAAACAAGTTTTAGGGAATACAATACAAACTTAATTTATACCATCCCTTGTCTGGAAAGTTTTAACAAAATTTACTTTTCAGACTTTTCTTAGCAAATCTACCCTAATTTCTAGTAGGATCATTTCTAATTAAATAAATAAGCAAGTAACAAAAAGTAAAAAGCTTCACAATTAGTTCCAGACCCTTAGATAAGTTGGCTACCCTCAAAAGTGGTTGCAAGGTGGCCAAGGTAGCGAAAATTACGCTGAATCAACTATTTTTGATAGATCTCTATAAAATGAGCCTATTTGATTAATTGAACCTGGCTCAAACAAAGTATAATTCTAATCAAAGTCTTACCGGATTCACAAAAAACAAATGATTGTAGACTCAGATAAATAATTAGTGAATAGAATGACAAAGTGTTTTGAGTTGAAAATCCTCTTTTAGAGGGCACTGTCCAGAAGAAAATTAGAGGAATAATAAACATTATTGTATCCAATCATTTGTTGGTTAATAATTGGGTGAATCGAAACATCGATGACATCAATGAAAAAGTAATACCAAATTTGTTTCACTTTTAAGGAATGAAAAAACTTTCCGAACAAATGTTGAGAACAAACTTCACAACTCTTCGAATGACTACTGATTTACTAAAAACAGTGCTCTTTCTCTAATGCTGTGCTCTTTGGAAATATACATGTCATGCGCTTAAATGTTTGACTCGGTTTTGAAACTAAATATTTTAGATAGGTAGAATACTAAAACGGGACTGGTTGCTGCTCTCTATGAGAAGTGGCCGCAAATAGTCCGCAGATAATGATCCGCCACTAAAATCTCTTTTTTCTGCTGGCTTTTCAAAAGACACACAAAATTTTTTGAACCAAAAAATGTCTTTAAAAAAAGTTTTATTTCAATCCGGATAACAATTTTGATCTTAAATTATTTGATTTTATTGATTTCTTGACACCGGTTTTAGGAATGCCTCTCAAAAATAAGAATCATTAAATAATAATTATGTTCCACTACTTTAACCGTATTTTTCTCATGACTTTTATCTGTTTTTTAGGTAATTAGTCCTTTAATACCATAAACACTGTTCAATGAATTCAATGGTTTTGAAGAAAAACTAAAATTTTTATCTAAAACTTTGGTATACTTTGAGATAATTTTGTCGTTTAATTGATTTGATTTATTGACAATAAGTACAGTTTAAAAAGTGTTGCTATTAATTAAAAACCGGTATATTTTAATGATTATTAAATTATTTGAATTCCTTTCCGTTTTGAGGCACAGATTAAATCAAAACAACGATTAGAGATGAATATATTTAGAATAGTTTTTATTGCTTTTCAATTGAGAGGAAAAATCTCATTTTCACCATTGAATTATGGGTTTCTGTTATGAATTTGATAGCTATTAAAAGGGTTAGTCCTTTAAAAAACGAATAAAACTTAAGATTAAGCTTCTGTTTGAATGAATTAACTATTTTTTTATGATTGCTTGATAAGTTTATATTTAATTTGACTTTTATTTGAATTTTCCATTAGTTTTAGAAAATTATTGAAATTATTGATAAATTTTTATATTTATATGAATTCATATGAATTTAATATTTAAATATTTAGAATAAATTAATCAATTAATTGATATTTTCTTTCGAAATAATAATAAATGAGATAATTATGCACTGAACTGATTCTGGGTGTCATTTGCATGGATTCTATCAACATTTTGACTGATAGTAATTGAAGTTTTATGCGAAAAAAGTAACAAAAATATTATCTAAGAAAGAAAACTATTCTAAACATTAGCTTTTTCTGGTCGACTACTTCTTTTGCAACTCTTGGTTTGACTTTTTTGTCGCATTTATAACGTCTAAGACTCTAAACATTGAAAATAGTTTTTCTATTTTTTTATTTCTTTTCAATCTTTTGTTTTTTTTTCAATAAAAGAGTTGTTTTTCAAATCATTGGGTTGTTGTATGACTCGATCTTTGAATAGTAAAACTGATTTTTTTGTTTTGTTTTATGATTTCCTTTAAATTTATATTCAATTTTTTTCCCCTCAAAAAGACTTATTTTCTTAACTGAAACTCTCATTTTCGAAGGAATGGATATTTTATTTTTCAATATACAGTTGACAATCAATGCTATGAAGTGACCTGGGACAAATGATTTACTTCATAAGAAACATATTTCATAAGAAAGATAATTAAGAAAAAATTTTATTTTAACAAAATTTATATCAAATTAAGCAAAAAAATGTTTTCAGACATTTTTTGCTTGCATTTCATTAAAGCGGCCGTTTTTTAGTCGACATTTTTAGGCAAAAATGTTTTCAAAATGTGTTATTGTTATAAATACTTCTTCTGTTTTACATTTATTATCCACACTTCATAAGAATGATATGAATTTTATATGGTTTCGTTGGTTTGGATCTAAAATTTAGTTCATAAGACATATTCTTCATATAAACCATATCTCATACGAACCATTGATTTTAACATTAAAAAACTTAGGGATTCATCAATTGCTTCATAGGATACATCATTTCATAAGACCCATACTTCATAACATTGATTGTGAACTGTATTACCCAAATTTTTATTTTTTGTCACATATTTCATTTTTTTTCTTTTCTGAATTTTCATGAATTCAAGATTAATTAATTGGTTTAATATAGAAATCCACATGATTAGAGCAGGAAAAACAAATATACATGTGCACTTATTACATTTTTGTCACACTAATACGAATAAGAGGAAATTTGAGCAAATAAATGTATTTAGAAATTAAAGAAAAATTTTTGAAATTAATTGACCCAATTTTTCTTTGTTTTGTTAAAAAAAATAAAAAACGTGCTTATTGTTTCATTCATTAGGCAAGATTTACAGTTTTTAATTAATTTTTTAACATAGGAATCTCATTGAAAAAGTTTCTAAAAATATTTGTTGTCCTTTTTGTTGGCGTTTTCATTGGGAAAAAACTACAATTCTTTTACCACCAAAGAATGAAAGCATTGTTTTTCATTAATCTAAAGTAGAATTAGAAACATATTTATAGTCTTTTGAAATTATAATCGAAAAATGATTAACAGTGTTTTAAAGACAGAGTTACAAACTTTAATCCTGTTCATTTTCAGAATAGTTAGCTTGCCTAAAATTTAGCCATAGATAGTATATTACGTTCTGCATTTTAATTATTATATATTTTAATTACAAATTCTAAAAATGATATGAAAAATTGTCTCCTGATTTGTTATATAAGCTTTGTGGGCTTAACCTAATATAAAAATAACAGATTTTAAAAGCAAGAGTTCTGGAATCATTTATTTTCGACCAATATTTTTTTCTCTTAAATAATAGGTTAATATTTTCGAATTTAAATAATAATATTACAGTTTATAATTTAAATATGCAAAATTCAAATATGCATTCAATATTTTCCATTTCTAATCACTTTATTTTAAAAAACAGTTTAAAAGCTCTTTAATATCATTTTAAGTCTTTGGAAAAATACAGTCAACGATGGATGTTATGAACTATGTTTCTTATGAACTAATGTATCTTATGAACTAAATCATTGGTCCCAGGTCTGTTCATAACATCCATCGTTGACTGTACTTTGAAAACACAAAATTAAAACCCATTTCTTAATATGTGATTAACTGTAAAGTAGATAACATACTTTG
>JAQGBR010000061.1:0-21738 GCA_034698525.1 Achipteria nitens | reverse complement strand
CGTGGCGAAACTAGTCGTTCTTCAATAGAATTTAAAGATCTTATCAAATCGGGCACTATCGGTAAAAGGAGTCCATCTTTAGTATTCAGGTTCGGTATCTTCTTCTCAATAGTTATCGATCGATGGCATGTTATGCAGAGTTGATAAACGTCTTTATTTAAATCGATAAATAGTTTTGTCAGAAATGAATCGGAAGTTTTGGCGATTATATTGTTTTTGTCAATTATTTTGGTCCCAATTCGAAAGAATAGTCCAAAACATGAGTCACACTTATAGGTCGGTCCTTCATTAAGATTTTGTCGATACGATGCAATTTGTTGTTGTCTTTGATTATCAATAGTTTTCAATCGTTTATTTTGCCTCAATCTTTGCATTCGTTCCCTTAGTTTAATCTTTTCATTTTGTCGATATTCTTCGTTGTCTCGTCTTTCATTTTTCCTATAATTTTTCAATAATTTATATTTAAAGCTTTTCGACTTCTTCTTAAGAGGTCCTGAATCCATGTTTACAATAAATCAATTATTTAAAAATATTTATTTTTTTAATTTCACGAGAAAATTTATTTAAACAATTTTTCTTTTCAAACGGTTATTATTTATTTTTTTAACATTAACGCGAGACGAAACCTCAATAAAATTGTTTTATAAATGAGACGAACCCAGTGTTAACACTTTGTCCCTCTCTAAAATTAACCAGTCTGTCGATCTGGCTAACTATCGGTAATAGGTCTGGACAGATTCGGGCAATAGGTCTGGCCAAGTATCGGTAAAAAATCTGTACTGCTTCAGTAATGGATCTGGCCAATCATCCGTAAAAGATCTTTCCAACCATCGGTAAAAGATCTGGCCAATCATCAGCAATGGATCTGGCCAGGTTCGGTAATAGATCTGGCAAAGTATCGGCAATAGATCTGGATAAGTATCGGCAATAGATCTGGCCAGGTGTCGGCAATGGATCTGGCCAGGTATCGGTAATGGATCTGGTCAAGTATCTGCAATGGGTCTGGTCAAGTATCTGCAATGGGTCTGGCCAGGTGTCGGTAATGGATCTGGCCAATTATCGGTAATAGACAATGGCCAGATTCGGCAATGGATCTGTCCAATCATCGGCAATGGATCTGGCCAAGTATCGGTAATGGATCTGGTCAAGTATCTGCAATGGGTCTGGCCAGGTGTCGGTAATGGATCTGGCCAATTATCAGTAATTGATCTGGCCAATTGTCGGTAATGGATCTGGCCAAGTTTCTGGCCAGGTTCGGTAATCGATAGTGGGCAGGTTCGGTAATAGGCAGTGGCCAGTTTCGGCAATAGACAATGGCCAGATACGGCAATGGATCTGGCCAGGTGTCGGTAATGGATCTGGTCAATCCTCGGTAATGGATCTGGCCAGGTTTCTGGCCAGGTTCGGTAATCGATAGTGGGCAGGTTCGGTAATAGGCAGTGGCCAGTTTCGGCAATAGACACTGGCCAGATTCGGTAATGCATTTGGCCAAGTATCGGTAATTTATCTGGCCAAGTATCGGTAATGGATCTGGTCAAGTATCTGCAATGGGTCTGGCCAGGTGTCGATAATGGATCTGGCCAATTATCAGTAATTGATCTGGCCAGGTGTCGGTAATATTCTGGCCAAGTTTCTGGCCAGGTGTCGGTAATGGATCTGGTCAATCCTCGGCAATGGATCTGGCCAAGTATAGGCAATAGAGAATGGCCAGATTCGGGAATGGATCTGGCCAAGTATCGGCAATAGATCTGGCCAAGTATCGGCAATAGATCTGGCCAAGTATCGGCAATAGATCTGGCTAGGTGTCGGTAATGGATCTGGCCAATTATCGGTAATTGATCTGGCCAGGTGTCGGTAATGGATCTGGCCAGATTCGGTAATGCATTTGGCCAAGTATCGGTAATGGATCTGGCCAATTATCGGTAATTTATCTGGCCAGGTATCGGCAATAGATCTGGCCAGGTGTCGGTAATGGATCTGGCCAAGTATCGGCAATAGATCTGGCCAGGTGTCGGTAATGGATCTGGCCAATTATCGGTAATTGATCTGGCCAGGTGTCGGTAATGGATCTGGCCAGGTATCGGTAATGGATCTGCCCAATTATCGGTAATTGATCTGGCCAGGTGTCGGTAATGGATCTGGCCAGGTATCGGTAATGGATCTGGCCAGGTATCGGTAATGGATCTGGCCAAGTTTCTGGCCAGGTTCGGTAATCGATAGTGGGCAGGTTCGGTAATAGGCAGTGGCCAGTTTCGGCAATAGGCAGTGGCCAGGTTCGGTAATAGACACTGGGCAGGTTCGGGCATAGGCTTAATTTACTCAATGCTAATAAAGAACTTTCCCGTTACTAATAAAGGGTAGGGGGGGGGTCGCACATCGACCAAATACATAACTTACATTTTTTTTAAAAATGTAATTAAAAAATATATAATATTAATATAAACCCATAACTTATAAATAAAGTGATCAAAAGTATTACATTTTATGGGGTTTTATGCATAAGAAATGGCAATAATTTATTATTGAGTTATACTATTAATAAATTATAAAATAATTCTAATAATAAATTGTTGAAAATGTGAACATTAGAGACATTAAAGAAATACAATTTCTATAAATTATTTATATTTATCCCATTTATCTCACAATTCATTATTTTTCGAATTTTGTTTATCTAAAGAAAAACTGAACAAAATATTGAGTTTAGTTTTCAATTGATTTCTCTTATTTTCAGTCATTTTTTCGTTGAGTAATGTATTGACTCTTTTGGTCTCACTTTCGATAAATTGATTTCCATTTTTGATAACTTTATCCATAATTTTGATATAAATGTCTCCCAATTTCTTCTGTTCTTCATTTGTTAAATCAGTTAATCTTTGTTTTGCGACATTCATTAACTCAATTCTCTGTTCTTCAGTGATCTTATGGTCGACAAAAAGTTTTGCCAATTCATCCAATTCTTCCAAACCATTATTTAATGTAATTCTTATCTCTGAATGTTTTCTAATAAATCTTATGATGGAATCGGCTTTGAATTCATCCTTAAAATCGATTGCATTTTCAAGATAACCGTCGATGAAGAGTTTAAGAACAGGCAAATCATCGGCAGAAATGGCATACTTTTGCAATAAATCTGTATTTTGTTTATCGCCGTACTGTTGAACCCCTACTTCAGCCATCAGTAGATCACTGTTTGTCACAGTTTTAGCCACTTTTTCAAACTCTTCGTGTTTTTCTCCAAAAGGATACGGAATATCAAATTTAACCAAAACTACTCTAAATTTTTTGATAATCTGTTAACATATAAATTGTTTGAATAATTTAATGAATAATTAATTAAGATTTTAAAACCTTATTAAAAGTAATTGAATCCAAGACTACAGAACCACTCATTGCTTCCAATAATGTCATCATTTGTACAGAAACTAAGATAAATATCGACACAAATATTAATAAATTCATTATTAATGAGATTTTAGAGAAAATCAATAAAATTAAAAAACAATTATTAAAGAAAAATAGTCGACAAAAAAGTTGTCTAAAAGTTGTAAAACCAGAAGAATAATAGAAATGTGTGGTCAGAGATGGCGTTATCTGTTATGTGTGTTGTGAGCCTCTGATCGAAGGGGAGGTTTCAAAGATGGATGTCTTGTATGACAATACAGTTCACGAATTGAGTCAATGAATGTCTTATTTTTAGTGACAAAATATACTCAAAATATTTAGTTTGTATTAAATTCAGTTTTATTAACAAATAATTGATTTTTAAATATATTTGTGATTATTATTAAAATGTTTTTATATTATTATTTTGAAAAATCAAATCTCAATTGAATTGAATGGCAATCAATGGAAACAATTTTTGGTCTAATTGTGAGTTAAAAACAAATCAATTCAAACGATAGACCACTGAAATGATAAACAATTATTGTAATCAAGAAAATGATAATTATGTGAGTAATTGAGTCTTGGCTTTGATTTTAATCAATATATAAATATTAGATATTATTTGTCTTATTTTCGGGTTATTATTCAAACCGCTATTCAATAGTTTTTTCCTCAAAAAACACTTAATTGACTGCAAAAGGATTTTTGGTTTGTCTCTACACTTATTTGGTTTTGTTTTTTGTTTCTCTTTTTATCCTTAAATTTAATCTTAAAATACGTTTATTCAAAGACACCATTCATTTATCATTCATTTATTTATCAATTTTTATAATGTTTTTGTTTTTGTATTCAATTTATTTAATTTTAATATGAAATTCAAATATAAGAAAATGTATTAAACATTAATTTCCTCTTCGTTTCAATTGTCGACTAAATTGAGGCCAAAAACGTATTTACGGTTAGATTTGATGACATTTTTATGGATTCATTATTTACTAAATAGTTCTCTGAATACTCAACGAAACACTCATTTACTAAATGTTTATTAAATTGAATATTGATTTCAATTAATTAGTAATTCATTAATAATTAGTATAATATTTAAATCTAAGCCATAATTAATTTGATTTTTGTTTGTTTTGATAGAAAATTATTAATCAATTGATTGGTTTTTAAAAACAAATTGTTTTTCTAGAGTTAAACCTTTTAATGAGTTTTCGAGAATAAAAAGTGTCTGATTTAGTGTCGAAATTAGAGAAAACACGACTAAACTTATCCTTGAGTTAAACGTCGACTGAAAGTCTTACTCAATAGTGAGACAGACTTTAGATATGGCACTGAATGCCAGTGACTTAGGCTTCAAATTAAATATCAATTTTTTTAACAAATCGTTTAATTGAATGAAATGATTGTCTTTAGTAGTGATGTGTTAAAGTGACTCTTGACTGCACTCACTCTTCGATAATATAAAAACGATAAATAGTTTTGATTTTTAATATAAACTAATCGATTGTATGAATGTGTGACTCAAAGACGCCCTAATATTAAGGCAAAGTTCAAATCTATTATCATTTTTAGTATATTTCTCTTAAATTCTACACATGTTTTGTCTTTCAAACTCTGGATGACCTCTATTTCAATCTTTCAATCGTTTCTAATTTGTTAACAATTTTGAGAAATTCTACAAATTTTTTCATTAAAAGAGTTATTTCTCTTTATATCTATTTTTCATTTTTATGTTCGAAAAATGCTTTCATTTTTGTTAAATGAAATAAAAATTCCGAAATCATTACATTTTTATCAAATAATATAAACTAAGTCTTAATAATTAGATAATTAATTGAATTATCAATTAATTGACTGTTAGGTTGAACGGAGGGAGACGTTGGCAGCAGATCAAGTGGTGTCCGATCTGTCTGAAGAACAATTGAAAGAGTTGTTGGAACAGTTAACAGATCATAATCTTCCTGATAGTGAGAAGTGTCCGTTAGCCCGACGGCTAAACGCCGAGAATGCAGCCAAAGATGAGTCGGATTTAGTGATATCACGATTTTGCAAGTCATCGACCGCTGCAAACACTTCTTCGTCCAATAGTTGTCGTAATCGAAAGTCTCGTTTTCAAAGAAGTGGTTCTAAAGACGCAGAGTTTACAAAAGATAAAAATAATGGTTCGAACGTAAAGGCTGTCCACTCTTCGCAATCTTTACAAGATTTGATGATTAGCGCCAACTCTGATACTGAAACGATGCGGGCTATCGGTGCCAACCGTTCGGGAAAACGACTAAATAAGGCCAGTCGTGCCAACTCTTTCACAATGCCGTCGGGTTCTCAACATTTCTGTAATAATAATAACAATAATAATAGTAAAGAAACTTTCGGTGAAGTGTTGTCTACGACTGAGTTAAGAACTAATAGTCAACAAACACAGCACTCCTCAAAAGGCACCCGCAATAAGAGCGTCAAATCTCGTCCGACTTCTCATACTTCGAGCGCTTCTGTCAACGAGAATAGTCTCAAAAGTGATGACGAGTCTGTCGTATCGGACGCACCCATTTCTAGTCGTTCTGTTCACGAGTGTTACGCCACTCGATCTGTTCATACAGACAACCATCTTATGGACTCATGTGATAATAACTGTACTCCTCTTTCCAATAGCAGTGCGCCGACAGTCGAACAACAGGTTTGCGAATTTGAAATGAAAGACTTGAGGAAAAAAGTCAATATTATTGAATACACGAGTGATCGTAACAGTAGTGTCGACTCATTCATGGAATTCGGACTCAGAGCCAATCAAAAGGATGTCATCAAAACAAATATCGCCGAACGTGTGGTTAATCATAATTGCGATTCAGATTCAAAAGACTTTATCCATAATATGTCTGAAGAGAACCGTTTGACGCAATTTCAAGGTTTGAGTTGTTTTTCATATTTTTTTTTAATCGATTAACAAAAAGATAAATAGTTTTGCACTAAAACTAACACTACATAACCTAAAACTCGATTATTAGGCGCAGAGGCCATCAGAGCCTACGATCAGACGAATTGCACGAATCAATATCAAGAATCAGGTATTTATTAAATAATTAACTGATATGTAGTGTTAGTGTAACTCAATCGACACATTTTGTGTACAATTGATTGAAACTTAGGTCAAATTTTTTGGCTTTTAGATCTAGCCAGTATTCAACAACACCAACAATCATCCATTCGAGACAACCAAATGTATGTCCAATTATTACGAACCACTCTTTAGTTATTATCTTTTTTTGACGATTCAGACGAAATCCTAATAACATTAAAAAGAAGAAGAGGACCGACTCTGGGGTCAAATTGTCTGAAGACATTGAGGGACACATTGGCTTCAAAGACGTGGAATATTTGGAAGCGTTTGTTAATTCTAATGACTCCACAAAACAATTAACGGATAATAACTCTAAAAACGCATTATTTATGACTAATACTAATGTAAAGAATGAAAGTATAAAAAAGAAGGAAAAAAGTATTCAAATGTTGACAAACAGTGTTTCAAATAAACGAAAGAATGGCTCGAATTCAACGATCAGTTCGTCTGCCACTCAAAAGAATAGCGTTTCGCCGAACATTCCTCTGTCGACGTCGTCTTCTTCTTTCAGTAGCGATGAGGCAAACAGTGTTAGCAAACACTCATATTTTGCTCAAAGAACTGATTCACTTACCAATGAAACGACTAGTCCTCTGAATTCTAGTTCTGATTCTAAAAACAAAATCCAATTGAGTCGTGAAAACTCTGATAATTTAGACGACGAGAAACTGCATCAAAGTTTCAATTCATCCTTCAATTCTTTGATCACATCTAATATGAGTGCAGACCTACTCTACACGGCCTCTGATTCTGAAATGGCGGACCGGGAAAAGGGTTTCGTTACGCCTAAAAGTAAACATTTGAAACGACGCAGAGGTCTTCTCAGACGAACTGAAAATCAGAGGAATCAAAACTGTTCGTCAGTCCAGTCCTCGACATCAACTACTCCGTCGTCTTCAACCGTTTCGGGCACTGCCGGCCATTACACGAGCGGTCAATTCGAAAGATTTGGAGGAATGAGAGGCTATGAAAGTGAACGCGAATATACAGAAGACTATCGACGAAAACAAAATATTTCGAGTTATAGTCGACGCAAGTCTTTGTCATCAGTGCCTCATTCCGAACAAAATTCTGCCTATAATTCAGACGGAGAACTGTCCTCTCATTCAATGCCTGTACGAAACGATTCTATAAATACAGAGAAAAGTAATTCCGATTCGCGAACCACTCCTTCTTCAATATCATCGACACCGAAGGCTTCGTATGCAGACATTGCGAAACATCTCAACTTTGGCTTAAAAAGGTCTTCAGTCGACGCCATTTATGTTACGAATACAATGATTGGTTCACTCCCTGTGCAATACCAAGATTTTCCTCAATTAGATCTATCTCTAACACCTGTAGCCGATGTGTCGACCCCTTCGTCTCCAAATAACTCTAAGATAATCGAAGCGTTAGTATCTCCACAACAAAAATCAGTGACAGAAAAACGAGACCTAATAAGTGACTCATATAGTGCTCCGACTTCGATGACTAATACTCCGTTACCACAAACTGTTGCGCAAAATGAGTGCCTTTTCAGTGAAACAGTTAAGAACATCAATACTGACTCCAAATCTGATGAAATCAGTGGTGAATCTGAAGTGTCAACTGTTCCGGCGGTCATTATGTGTGACTATTCAGAATCCGTTCCATTCACTGATATCGGATCCGTTACTTTTGGATTCTTTGAGGATTTAAGCACTTCTTCTGAACAAAACACAAATAAAACTGAAACTCATTTAAATACAAACGAATCATCAGAACAGAAGGTATTCCACTCTTTATTCTTCATTTGCTTTTACAGAAAAAGGAATAACACTCAGACACTGAGTCACTGGTTATTAAGATTAAGAACAGAAATCATATCTTATTTCGAATAATATTTAAATTGTTTTCTGAATTAAAAATCAATTTATTTAAGAATTAGTATTTAATTGAATTGTTTTTATTGATAAATAAAGGCTTCTAAGAGTGCCATCAAAACATTGAAAACTAGTCCCGAACTAAAAAGTCATGTGAATACGAATGGTCCTAAACTAAGTGCTGTTCAGCTCAAGTATATCGATGGCGATAAGAAGAGCTTTAATTACGAACATATAATAAGTTTCATCAAAAAGGGTCAGTACTTTGTTTACTATTTTTAGAATCAATATAAGAGTTAATGAATGAAATGTTTAATTTTGTTGATAGCGTGGGATAACGCAAAACACGAACATTGCTGTGAGTCATATGAGTCGAGCCCTAAAGTCAACTAACAGTTTGTGTGCCACTTCTCGACAACTTCTCCATCACTTATGACAACAACTTTTTTATCGGAAATCTGAGTGAAACAACTTTTTGATAATTGATTTCATTGATATCACCGAACGTTTGTTTTTAATGTTTTTTCATCGCTTATAATAACAATTCATTTATTTTTCGTGCATTTTATTAAGTTTTTGAGACAAAACACAAGATATTTGGTTTGAAAACTAAAACTAATTCTACACTTAAGTGTCCTTTGATTTTGAAAACTGAGTGCATCTCATTCTTCATTTAAATTGAATGAACAATCGATTGATTTTTTCAGTAATATATCGACTATTAATATATTTAACGATAAATTGATTTTATTTGACGACAAAAAATAATTAAAAGTATATCTCAAGGTAAGCATTTATGAACTTGATATATTTTACTCAGAATGCATGTAACACTTATGAATATATTTTTAACTATAAATTGTTTTATTTAATTGTCTCATACCTTATTAAATTTGTTATTATATTTTTGAATAAATTTTGAGCATGTTTATTCTCTTCCATTAAAGATGCAAGATTACATCGAACGCCGGGGATTTTTTTTGATGAGCTCAGCATTGATATCCTAAATAATATCATGAACTCGTACACCGATTTAGAAGTGTTGTTTATTAATTCAAATAATAATACATTGCGTAATATTAAGACAAATCGTGATATTTTTAAATTTGAATCACTTTTATCTCCAAGAATATTATTTTCTGAGTATTCGACCGCCACATATGCTAAAATCGATTGTTATTCAAGTGTAATCAAATACCTTTTAAATAATCATCTTTACCCCAGTTTGGAGGTATTTTTTTTTAATTTAGAAAGAGCGTTCTTATTTTAATTAATCCTTATTAATTTTATTTAAAAATTATAGATAATATTTTCCGGAATAATCAATATTGGACACAAACATTGTGCTATTATTTCGTCGATTCAAATCATAATAAATTTAAAAGAGTTTAATCTTTGTTTTGATATCGAAAAGAACCGTAAAATAAAATTTCTAAAGGATTCGCTCTTATTTAAATACAATAAACTAAAAAAGGATTATAAGCGATATTCAAATCAAGTGAAGACTTTAACAGAAGACTTAGAAAAAGAAAAGAATAAAAGGCAACGCAATTTAATTGAAGAGAAATTAAGCGAAATTAACGAAAATCTCAACATTGAGTGTTAGTCATCTCATAGAAAAAAGTAAAGAATATCATTTGATTGACGACGAAAATGATATTCATATTGAAGATTATTTAAATCGATTATTATACAAATTTAAGAAAGAATACAGAGAATATAATATGTATCCATTGATTGATTTTTTCTCAACATTACAAAGAAATAATATAAATGAAATACAACAATTCGTAATTAACTTCGACCTTAATAATCTAGATAATAATTTTACATTTCAAAGAATTGCCGAACTATTGACAAATAGTAAAATTTTGTTTCGACATTATTTATTGATTCGGGTCATCAACAGAAAAAAGAAAATCTTATCAAACTGGAAGTCTATTAACATAAATGACGAGAAAAAAGTTAAAATATGTTCTAAACACAGTTATACTGAAATATAAAACTCACGAAACAGATTGTGGGTTAGAGGGCAAGAGGTTAGGTCCTAACTATTATCACGTATCAAATATTATAAAGGTTGATTACTATTATTACTACTTGGATGATCAGATTGTTGAAAAACAAACTGATTTATTTGGAATACCTAAAATTAATAAATTTGGACACATTTTTCTTTTTGAAAATATTTCAGAAGATTTGTATTGACTAGTTTTAAAGTGTTCTAACACTTATTTTAATTTTATTATTAACTGATTCATAAATTAAAGTCAAATCCAAATCCAATACATTTTCAATACTTGTCTTAAACTTCTTCTGAAGTGAAACCAATTTATTATTAATTTTCTTTAATTCAATTAATTTTAATAAATGTTCACTCATTTTAACAGTTATTTGAGACAAAGTATGGGACAGTCTTTGGGACAAGTATTGCAAAAAATCGTCGGGATCTTATTTTATTTTATTTTAGTTTTTTTTATTTTTTTTATTTTATTTTATTTTTGAAAAGTGTTTGAAGTAATTATTGCCATGAAATATATTTTCCCTTTTCTTCTCTAAATAAACATAGCTCATATATTTAATTTAATCTGCATACCTCAACACGTGTAAAAAATTCTCAGACTTTTATTTACAAAATAAATCCAAAATAATTCAAATATCTTCAATATTTAACAGATGGCATCCTAATTACTTTTTCCCTCATTATTGATCACCCCTGTATATACTTGTACACTTATATCCGTGATATCATATAAAGTCATATCCTAGATCTTATTCTATATGCGCAGTCTTATTGATATGACAAATTTTGAGTAAAACAGATAATAACCTTTGTAATAACCTGGATCAATAAGTCCTAGTTGCAAACTAAGATTCAAATGATTAAGAAAACTTTTATCTATTGAATTATTAATAGGCAGGGTAAAATTTGTTTTTGAATCATTATCTTGGGAAGCCCAAAGAATTTTTGAACGCCATTAAAGACATCAATTCCAAAAAACAGCAATTATGGATGAAATCAAACATCTTAAACAAAATCAGACACAGCAATTGAAAACATACGCCAACGCCGTCAGCAAAATTGGAACCGATAGACAGATCAAGCCTAAAATCCCATACCTACCGAAAAGCGCCGCATCTCTAGTCATTGGACTAACCAACAATCCCAACGCCAGATCAGTCGACACTATGCGAGAAATCGAAAAGAGTATCAACGCCTCCTCATTAGGCGTACAGATCCTCGCCACTAAAAACCTGTCGAACGGTAAGGTTTTGGTGACTCTGCCGGACATGACTGAAAGGGAAAAATACGCCAGAGCAGCAAAGAAAATTAAGTCTCTAAATTACGAAAACGCAAAGAAACAACGCCCGGTTATTCTTCTGAAAGGCGTGAAGAAAGAAAATATTGACTCTGATATAATTGATGCTTTTATAAAACAAAACGACAAAATCAAAGAATACATCGATTCAAACGCCAAAGACTTGAACACATCAATCAAAATTCGATTCAAAGCCGTAAACAGGCAAAACTCATCTCATCTAATGAACGTTGGCGTCGAAGTCGACCCCCAAATAAGGGAAATAATACTCCAAACCAAAGACAAACGACTGTCGTTAGGCTATCAACGCGTACACGTCGAAGACGCGAACCCTCTTAAACAATGCTTCAATTGTTGGGGATTCGGCCACACAAGTAAAGACTGTAGAACCCCAGACACGCCAATATGCCCCCACTGCGCGGAAAATCACAAATACGCCGATTGCAACAAGAAAAACCCCCAAAACCTTTGCTGTTATAACTGCAAATCTGCCAACTCTAGACTCTTCGCCAACGGAAAATCAGTATTTCAAACGCCAACAGACCACTCCGCCAGATCACAAAATTGCCCTCACGTCCAGAAGATGACTCAACGCGCAAAAGAAATGGTCGAATATGAATAATGAAAACATAACGCTAATACAAATTTGTCAAATCAATTTATCCAGAAGCCATAAAGCCACACAAGAGTTCATTGTAGCGGAAAAACAAAAGATCGACATTGCTCTGGTGCAAGAGCCAGCAATGGCAAGAGATGGAACGCCATCAGTACCAAATCGAGTACGACAATTCAAACGCTTCAACCAATCAGGCGCACAGGTGACCTTTTCATGGATAAGAGGACACACTGGAATCCACGGAAACGACAGGGCTGATCAACTTGCCAGAGAGGCGGCGATAAACAACAAACGTCAACTAAATTTTACGGATTTCCCCCTATCATACGCCAAATACTTATTCAAAACTGAATCAACACGAAAATGGAACGAACGCTACGGCAGTAGCCCCTCCGGAAGACTTACTATAAAATTCTTTCCCACCATAGAAAGTGCAAGGCGTTTCTTCGAATCAAACAGCCCAAACTATTATTTGACTCAAATGTTAACAGGTCACGGCTCGTTTAGGGAAAGCTTTTACCGCTGGAAACTTAGGAACGACGCCATCTGCCCCTGCGGGTATAGTAACCAGAATGTTGACCATCTTATCATGGACTGCCCAATATACCTGTGCCAAAGATTAAGAGTTGAACGCCTAGCAAATAAAATCGGTACGACAATCGGGGAATATAGCAAACTTATAGAGAACACTGAGACCAGCGTCGAATTTATCATATTTCTCGAAAACATCGCTAAAACACTACCAGAAATCAATACGGCCGATATAAACACACAGTGACAATTCTAAAACGACAACGAATATAACGCCAAACAAATCGAACGCTACCGCCAGCCAAATCGAACGCCACCGCTAGAGGGCAACACTGTTGCGAAAAGCCTGAAACAGGAATTTATTATATCAAGAAAAACAAATTGTATTTCGATATCATTCTTAAAACCGACCTCAACTGAATAACATCAGTATCTCTCTCAAATAAATTTACGCCAATCCTCTTCATAATATTTACGACAATTGCAACGCCATACGTCACGACAACTGTTACGCCAATGGACAAAGGTAAAGGGCCACACTTACCAAGACCACGCTATGACTGCCACGCGTGTCAAAGGAAAGACATCACAATCGACGCCATCACGGACAAACTAAACTTATTAAGCCTCGAACTGAAATCTCAGGCGGACGCCAACGCAAAGAAAGACGATGTTATCGCCACTCTGACTAACGCCAATAGGAAATGGGCCGATACTTACGCCAAATTAACTGGAAAAGAATTGACACACAAAAAACCCGACGCCAATGCATATCCTACGCCACCGACATCACTGGCTTCATGCTCAACGCCGCAACCTAGCGAACAATTCCCGGGTCCAAAACCAAACAAAGCCGTCAAAAAGACCACGCCCAAAGAGGCCGGAAAAGAGGGGAAAAAGAGACGCCATTCACCCAAAACTCCACCTAAAAGCCAAACAAAGACAGGCTCTGGCGTAACCAATCGTTGCATTCCACAACAATGCATTCTTTGCGGGTTTTACGACAGGAACCGCAACATTTCGAAACATTTCAGTTCACGCCACAATGGATATCTGGCGTACTCCAAAGAGACTGAGGGCTTCATAAGCACATTGTGCCAACTGGCCGTCTGCCCTTCAGACAGAGTCC
Source organism: Achipteria nitens (assembly GCA_034698525.1). NCBI lineage: Eukaryota > Metazoa > Arthropoda > Arachnida > Sarcoptiformes > Achipteriidae > Achipteria > Achipteria nitens. The sequence continues at coordinate 7,790 of JAQGBR010000061.1, read as the reverse complement.
CTTCTACCGAAGAGGTTTTCGGCGTCGATGGCGTCAACCGAGAGTGGCTTAGAGGCAAATCCGCTACTAAACCTACGCCAAAGAAAAAAACGTTAAAATCAAAGGCTATCATCGAGGAATCGAGTAGCGAATCGGAAGGCAACGACAATGAAAGCGACGACTACGAGAGCGGAACTCCAGCTACGCCACAATATAGCTCCTGTTCAGACGGCAACGATATTGAAGCGACTACTGAACGCCAAAAGAAGACGCCAATTAAAAACTAATTTATTTTAAAACTTAAAAATTAAAATGAAATATATGTTACACTTTAGTTTATTTTAGGCGTATTATAATTAACGCCATATATTTCAATTAAATCTCTAACTATAAATTATATTATTATATGAAATCAATTCTAAGGCGTAAAAACGCCAAAAATGTAACACATTTCCCGTAAAACATAAGCGGGGTCATATCCAAATAAACAATTTAAAAAAAACCTAACCTAACCTAACCTAACCTAATTTAACATAACTCTAACCTAACCTAACTTAAATTAACCTAACCTAACCTAACCTAACTTAAATTAATCTAACCTAACTTAATTTAAATTAATCAAGTGTAAGCTTTCCCCACGCCATCGAACTCAAACCCGACCCCAACGCCTCAATTCCCCGCCTCCATGCCACAAAAAGGAAGGACACGCCCGTCACGCCAAACAAAAAGGCCCCGAAAACACAAAAACGGTATCCACAACAGTCCGTTCTCTGTGGCCACTTCGACAGGAGCAACCACATGAAACGCCACTTCGATAGTAACCACGCCGGCTACAAAACATTCAACGCCAAAACGCCTGGCTATCCGGCGGCTTTCTTCATTTCCACACAATTCGCCCTGAAGGCGTGCCCTCCGCATTTCAGACCCAACGCCGAGGATCTCATTGGGGTTACAGGCGTTGACCGCGCGTGGCTTGGATCGCCACACAACGCACACAAATCGACGGGCGATTCAAATAAAGCCACCCTCAAAAAGAGGTCCCCAAAATCAAAAGAGTTGGTCTCTTCAAACGAGTCGAGCGATGGCAACGCCAGTGGCAGCGACAGCCTTGGCGAAACACCACCCAGAACGCCAGGAGAGCCAGATCTCAGCGCCAGCAGTAGCGACCCGGAATAGGCAAACGTCATAATTACACGCCAACGCGTCAATATTTTAAAAATTAATTAAATTTTAATTATTTTTCTATCTCTCCTCATAAATAAATGAATATTATAACTATTATTAAATATATTGATAAATAGAATCGCGTTGTGGCGTGGATAACGCCATAAGCAAAACAGGAAAAAAATCAAGTGTAAGCTAATTTTTTCTGGATGTCATTGAACTCAATTTAGTCTGGAGTTTATTGAACTCAATTTAATCGGGAGATCATTGAACTCAATTTAGTCGCAAGGTCAATTTTGTTGGGAGGTCACTGACCTCAATTTGGTCTGGAGGTCAATTTAGTCGGCAGGTCACTGACCAATTAAAATTTCATTAATCGCGTTATTAGTTAAACAGCTGTAAAGAAAATATGTATTTATAATAATTGACTTTAATTTGATTGAAAAGTTTTATTTAATCAAATATTTGTTAGCATTAATTGATAACTCATTTTAGAGAAATGCTATCCTTTTTAATAATATTTACATACGTACTTGTACACTTATATCCGTGATATCATATAAGGTCATATAAAGTCATATCCTAGATCCTATTCTATATGCCCAGTCATATTGATCTGGCAAATTTTGAGTAAAATAGATCATAACCTTTGTAATAACCTGGATCAATAAGTCCTAGTTGCAAACTAAGATTCAAATGATTAAGAAAACTTTTATCTATTGAATTATTAATAGGCAGGGTAAAATTTGTTTTTGAATCAATACACCAAATTATATTATCGTTATTCGATTTTTTATATATGATATATATATGATTATTCTAATAAAGTGAAACGAGATTATACCCTAGATTATTCATCTAATTCGTCATCGGGAATATATCTTTTAATCAGAATAACAAGTTAAAGAGAAATATTAGAGCTTCCTTTTAATTGTAATAATTTTCTATTTAAATTTTTATATACGTTTTTCACAATTCATTTTAATTTACTTTTATTTTATTATAATATAGGATATGATTAAAAGGATGTCAAGTTAAGTATATTTGTTTAACATTGAAATTGATTTATCAGTTAATGCTAACAGATATTTGATAAAGTTTTGAGTCTAATTAAAAAAGTTAATTATTATTAAATATTATCTTAAAATAATTAAACTTTTAATATGAAAACTTATCAAGTTTTGATTTTTATCATTCATATTATTGTTATTGAATGCGATTATAATTTGCTATGGAGTGACGAATTTGAAACAGATGTTGACTTACAAAATTGGAATATTGAGCAGGACACTATTTTTTCAAAAGGTAAGCAAAGAGGGAATATTATTAATTGTTTTAAGTTGTTAATTTATTATTATAACTATCTTTAAGGAATTGGTGCAAATGAATTGTTTAATATTAGAACAATTGAAGGCCATCTTCTAATTACTGCTCTCAAATTGAATAAATTAAAAGATTCAGATTCTTTGAAATACATAATATCACTGACGAAAAAGAATGATTTAAAATATGGTAAAATAGATATAAGAGCCTCATTACCCAATTTTGAGCCCTTTTGGTTAGAAATTAATGTCAATACATTGGAAAACGATTTATTAATTTCATCATTAAATACTACTAAAGAGAAGAGTACCTGGAACATCAAATATAAGAATGAAAGTGTTTTAAGTGATTTTCAACTTTATTCAATTGAATGGAACGAAACTGATCTTGTTTATAAATTAGACAATTTGATCACATCTCATATTAAAAGAGAATCTGAACTGAATATCGAAAAACTAGCCAGACTAAATTTGAAATTTATTGTTGATAATAGATTTTCAAATGATCTGTTTAATTTGTCGTGCGTTTCATTAATCATTGACCATGTAAGATATTATGAATTGAGAGAACAAAATTCAATAAACCAAAATAATTCTGTTCAAAATTCTAATAATAAAACAACTATTAAATCGAGGCATCAGATTTGCAATTTAATTTCAGAATGGAACTTATTTTGGCATGATGAATTCAATGGTTATGAAATTGACCAAACACAATGGTTAGTTAGTAATTTTTGGAACTCTCAAAATTTTGATTTAAGTGATTCTTTTATACATTATAAAAATAATTATCTAGTAAATACTCAGAACAATTTAGGAATAACTGACGGAATGCTAATAACAACATTTTCATATCGACAAAGAATTAATAAAAACTCTGTAATCAGTAGTGCATATCTGGTTCCAATGAAGGGGTTTCCAGTTGGAAGGCTTGAAATAAGGGCCGCAATGCCCCGTGCTCAGAATATTTGGGCTGCAATCCTCTTAAAAGCTCAAGAAAAGATTTCACGCGCATACGCATTGGGATACGGATATGGAAATCGACACGTTTACAATTTCAGATACCATAATCAGAGAAAGAATCTTGATACTAAACATATTTATATTAATGTAATCAATGGAACCTCATTTAATCATGGCATCCAATTTGATGGTAATGAAAGTGAAATATATTATCAAACAAAAGCTGACAATGATTTTCATATTTATGCTATTGAGTGGAATCATAAAAATATAATTTGGAGTATTGATTCAAAAATCAAATTTTCACATGTGCTTAATAATTCAGTTGATAATAGTTTTCTTGATAATTTATATCCTGCATTTCTACTAGGAGTTAATGATCCAAAATTTATCGATTTTAAGAATAAAACATTTGATTTGCACTGTCCATCAATGTTCATAGACTATATAAGGTATTACAGATGGTCTGATTATCCTTCAATTAATGTCACCAAATCTGAAATAATTTCCCCAAAAGAGTTGTGTAATAAAAAGAAAAAATGGAGTCTTGTGTGGAGTGAGGAATTCAATAATTCGACCAGCCTTAATAATTGGTCTCTTCTGAACCAACAAAAGAAATATGACTCAATAGGTTAAGGAACATATTTTTAAAATATTTAATAAGTAAATTAATCTTTCAATTTCAGGATCCGGTAACAGAATCATCTTTAGTGATCAGTCAAAAAATTTACAAATAATTGATGGAAATCTAGTAATTTCAGTAATGAAAGAAAATGATATTCAATTCTCATCAAGTTGGATTAATTCTAAAATGAAGTTTATCATGGGCAAAATTGAAATTAGAGCTGCAATGCCATTTCCACAATTTCTTACATCTTTTATCTATTTGATAAATACAAATGAAAATATTAATAAACCTGAACATACAATTTACTTGAATGATAACCCAGACAGTAATAAAATAGTGGGACTAATTGATACAATATTATTTCAATTTCCATTTAGAAATTTATCAGATAATTTTAATTCAGGTGATATTTCTTTGCAAAATTTCAGTGATTTCAACATTTATACGATTGAATTCAATCAAACAAATATTGTCTTTGAAATAAATTCAAAAGTAATTTATTTTAGAGATATTACACAAAACATTGAAATACCTTTAATACTTAATCTTAAGTTAGATATCTTGCCCGATTTAAGCAAGATAAACACTGAAGATTGGGTTTGTCGATCACTAATTATAGATTATATAAGATATTATCAGTGGACATATAATGGACCCATTATTGACATTTCATCTGATACTTCTTCAACAAACAATATATGCAGAAAATTAAATGAATTTAGAGATAGTTTAGTTTCCTCTTCAAATAGCTCGTATTTAGCATGGTTAATACCTACAATTTTTATATTTATTATTATGCTATTTGTAATATTGTTTCTAATTCACAAATTAAAGAAAAAAGAATTTAATCCAATTAATGATCAAGATAAACGGGATAGTAATCCTATTTACGATTTTTATTACGATAATACAGTAAATTATAATACATATACGAATCCAAACGAAACGTATGAAGAATTACCACATTATTTACAAGTTTATGAAGTGATTCAAGAAAATACAGATTACATGGATATGAATATTAATTCAAATATTCCTGATAATTGTTAGCAATTTAAAAATAAACTTTATAAACTAAATTTAAACTACTTCAATTGATTTAGATTAATCTTTAGTATTTATGAAAGGTTAACTATCATGAAAACCCAATGATAATTATATCCACAAACTTCCAGTTCCTTATTAGGTAAATCAATAAAAAAAATCCCAATTGATTTTTTAATAACCTTTAAACGGTTCAAGGTAAATTTAATATTTAAAAAGCATTTGAAAATACTATCGAATCTTTATGTAATTATAACAAGATCAAATATATTTTTTAACAGCTTCATAGCAATATCTGAATATATGTGAAGGTCATAGTCACAGCTTAAACCATAAGAGATAGATTAATTAGGTCAATTGCATTATGAAAGAGGACATCTAAAGCTTTTTTATTAGCTTTGGTTGAAAAAAATCAGTTAAGAAATAAGGGAGGTACAAGACATTAAAAATCAACATTTTGATTTCGAGATCAACAAAGATCAACAAAAGCCGGCAATTGCTTCGGGAAAATGGGTTTGTGGTGGATATAGTGGCGATTCATCCTTAAACTGTTTAATCCAGTTTATGGCCGCCTCTCCAACAGATCGAGATTTGGTTTTATGTACTATGAATGACACAAAATTGAGTGAAAAGTTATCCAAATTATATGATTTAATCAAAATAAGAAATTGGAGGGTTGGCGTTGTTTATAAGGTAATACATGATTTCTCTACAAAGGATCATTTAATTCGAAAAACTACTAATATTATTGATTTTATTTGCGCAAATTGCAAATGAACATTTAACTTTTATCTATAATTCTATTGTAATCATGCTCATTGGTTTTATTTAGATTATTTTTCGATTATTTTTAGATAGATTGCATTTACATCAAATAATTTATAAAACAAAAGATAAAATAATTACAAATAACTTTAATTAAAATTTGATCCCATTTTACTGTAAAATATATAGAATTTACGTATCATTTCTTTAATTAATGTGTATTACATTTACTCTTAAAAATTAATTAATTGAAATCTGATGAACTCAACACTTAATCGCATTATTAGTTAAACAGCTGTAAAGAAAATATGTACCAAAATTTAATCTTTTTGTCGGCATTTTTAATTTGGACAGTTGACTCTCAAATTCGCAATAACCCAAATATCAATACTTATCCTTGTTCACCTCCAGGTAAAACATAACATTTTAACTTCGATAACACTCTTTTAAAATTTCAGGACCCACTCCAAGCCTTCAGGCATTTACTAATTATTGTTATGATACACCTGGATGCAAAGTGCCCGATTGTTGTGGAGTAATTTCCGGAAAGCCCACAATTGTTTCGGTCACATATCGAGCTATAAAGAATGTCACTGGTGGTAGCGTAACAGTGCCTACCAAAGTTGCTCTATCGACTCCTGATCCGCTAAATTTGTTCCTGATGCCACCTCTACAGTTAACAGTACCGCCTCCAATATTTTATCAGTTATTTGATTTAAATCCCGATATGTGTTATGATGGACCGGATAATCCTTTAAACTCGAACTTTTGTCCGCAAACAGTGGGAAACATTTACACATATAACTGTCGTGGTAACGTTCAACTCAGCATCATAGACACCGCTGTATGTTATCATGATACATTTTTAAAAAATTTATTTTCATTTTTAATGTTAAAATTTGTATTCATTTAGACTGTTATACTTAATATGGATATCCGTCTAACTTCCGAAGGAGAGACAATTTTCTGCACAGCTGCCCGCGTTAGAGGCATTTCGCCAAATTTATTAAATTTACTTGGGCCCACCTTATACGAAAATGTGTTAGCTGGTTGAATTTTTGAACTAATAAATTCTATTTAAAATAAACATCAATAGTTTTATAATATAAAAATCAATTATAATTTTATTTTACTATTCTATAAACTAATTAAAATGGGAACTAAATATTAAGTACAATAAAGATTCAAATTATTATTCAAATAACTTAAAAATTGGGGACACATACCTATACCCCATTTACCCCTTGTTTATTGTAGGGGTTTTGTGAGACAAAAAATAATTTAACTGTTGTTTTGTATTTCATAAGTTTGGTTCTCATTTAAAGGAAAACATTTGGAATTTACTTTTTGAACACTAAATATCATTAGTTCAGTAAATTTAGTTCACTTGTTTTACGTTAAAAAAAATTAATAGATATCTTGGATGACCAAAAAGTGACATAATCTTGTCCTGAAACTAAATCCAAACAAAAAAATATGATTTCATTTATGATTAATATTTTTCTTTAATTCACTGAATAATTATTTTAATTTAAATATCAAATTAATCAAAGATTTGATGAATAATACAAATGATTAGTGAAATTGTTTTTAAATCAAAACACAACAATAATTTAAATGAAATACAAATATTATTTATATCTTCTAGTAATGAACTCCCGGTCAGATACAGTCTGAAGCCATTATCGAATCAATCGTCATCGCAGTCAATACATGTTACTGAATAATTTGTACTATTATTTATTTACATTGGAAAAGAATGGTAGAAATATCGTTCGCACAGAATTGACCTAGACAACTTTGACCTAGACAACTTTGCCCTAGAAAACATTGACCGATAATTTAACTATGTAATAATTTGGATTTTCAAATCAAATTTCTACCATATATATTTAAGTCATTGATATTTATAAAAATATTAGAAT
>JAQGBR010000060.1:0-21753 GCA_034698525.1 Achipteria nitens | reverse complement strand
TTGTGACCGACAGGTAGATCCGATACGACCTCAATGCCAAGACTGTTCAGATGTTGAGCCGGTCCTATGCCTGCAAAACAATTAAAAATATTTTTAATTAAAAGTAATAAATAAATAATTAAAAATTCTTTGTTATTCAGTACTTAAAGATAATGAAAATACAAATAATAGTCTCTTTGTTTTAATTTTGGTCTACAAATAAAATACTATAACTAATGGTAAACGAAAGATAACATCACATTATTGTCAGAACAGATGTTTAGCAACACTTCCAATATTAAAGATTAGTTGACATTAAATAACTATTTATTTAATTGATTTTTTCGTTTATATTTCAATCAATAAATCATTTGAAGATTATATTAATTTAAGAAAATCGTAAATCAATTGAGAAAAATGTCTTATGATTTGAACAAAAAGAGAGTTCTTTCGGCTTTCAATTAATTAATATTTTTATTGCAAAAAACTATCGCTTAAAGAGTTTTTCAAATAAATATTAAAACCGAAACTAAAATATATTTTTCTGTTTTTTATCATTAGTTTTAAGAAATAAATAAAAATTATTTTTCTAAACAATAACTGTTTTGTTAAGAATTTAGTCAATAAGAGTCTAACAGATATTGAATAGATATCGGAGTAGAGATAATGTGGTAAATACTAAATACCTGCGAGTTTTGCCACTTTTCCCTCTCGACGTCAAGACTTGTCGACCGATTTCGAGGATTTAAAACTCTTTGCATATGAGTTGACATTTTTGTCAGATTTTAATTAAATTTAATTCAAATAATGATTTGATTTGAAGAGAGAACCAAAAAATCAAAGTCTTATCATTAATTCGTGTGACTTATTGTCTGATATTGTGTTCAACACTTATATTATAACTTAAATTAAATAATTAATACTTTTATTAAACAAATAAATTAAATCAGTTTTTGAAAAATAGTTCCAAAAATATATCAAATGATTAAAAAAGATATGAAATAAATACTAAAAATATTTAAAATTCAATCAAATGATTAATGATTTAAATGAATGATTTAATGAAATGAAAATTTGATAAAAATTTATAATCAATTAATTAATTATTGAGTTTAACACAAAAATATAAATCAATTTCAAGACAATTAAAAAACCGTATCATTGGTTCTGATCTTAAATACGTAACCAAAAAGACATGACTTTTAATGCCCTCTAATATGAGATTCACTTAAAAACATTGATTTAATATAAAACGTTATTAACTGTCAATGAGTCCATTGAACTGATGTCTGAACACAAACGATGTCTGTCTTCAGTCATAACTAAAATAATGTGTTTCTCATTGAATCGATTGTTTTGTTTTATGAAAAAGGGATTGAGTTGTGGTTAACGTCCTTTAGTTTTACTCTAATTAATGCTCGACTGAAGCCTATAATTGACACTAAGTTTGGCTCTGATTCGCGATTTACTCTCAAATGTGTTACACTTTTTTGTTATTATTTTCAATTGATTTACAAACAAATCTCTTAAATCAGATGACGTTAACATCAAAACTATTATTTTTTAATTTAATTGATTTGTTGTCGAAATTATTTTTATTTTAAACACTTGTTCTGAAAATAGTATTAATTTCTGTATTTATTTGTTGATCCAACGAAGAAGCCATGTATGGAACCAATTCTTCGCTCAAAACAATACCATTTTCAGGTCAAATATCTTCTATTAATGTGACGACTGATCCCTCGACTCTATCGGACACACAATTAAATAAAGAGTTATTCAATGCCTGTCGTAATGGAGATGTGCTTAAAGTGAAAAAACTTATCAATTCTTCGAATGTCAACATTCGGGACACTTCGGGGCGAAAGTCAACTCCACTGCACTTCGCATCGGGTTTTGGCCGCAAAGATATCGTTGAATATCTGATTCATTTGAATGCAAATGTTTCGGCCAAAGATGACGGCGGACTCCAACCCCTTCACAACGCCTGCAGTTTTGGTCTGTTTTTAACTTTAATTTATTTTTCAATTTTTAATTATTTAAATATTAATAAATATTAACCAAAATTTAAAATCAATTAAATGTTAGAAACATTTGTTTCCAAAAGTTTTATAATAAGTTTTGAATTATAAAAGAAGAGATCATTTCTGGAGTAGTGATCGATAACTAAATTCTAATCATTTGTTTAAACCATAACTAATGAAAATTCAAAATATTTCCGAATTTTAGAAAATATTATAAAGTTTTTGATTAAACATTAAATTAATTGTGATCTCAGGTCACGCAGAAGTGGTTCAGTTATTGCTGAGAAGTGGAGCGGATCCCAATGCAAAAGACAACTGGCATTTCACACCTTTGATGGAAGCGGCCATCAAAGCAAAAATTGAAGTCTGTATTGTATTACTTCAAAACGGAGCCGACCCTAACATTTTGAACGCCGATGGAAAGTCTGCCGTTGATTTGGCTGATCCTATGGCTAAACCTGTCCTCACCGGTGATTATAGAAAAGAGGAACTCTTAGAATCAGCGCGAAGTGGAAATGAAGACAAACTGATGTCTCTTCTGACCCCTTTGAATGTCAATTGTCAGGCGAGTGACGGCCGTAAGTCATCGCTATTGCATTTGGCCAGTGGTTACAATCGGGTAAATGTCGTCAAACTATTACTTTCTCGAGGAGCCAATTGTCACGCACAGGACAAGGGAGGCTTAGGTTAGTTCTCATCTTAAATCTCTTATTTAACTCTTATTTAATCTTTTTTATTGAAACAACAGTTCCATTACATAACAGCGCGAGTTATGGCAAGTATTTAATTGATTTAATTTAAGATTTTATTAATTTTGTTAATTATCTGTAAATTTCAGGTCATTTCGAAGTCTGTGAAATACTTATAAAACATGGGGCGAGTGTTTCGGCCACTGATCTCTGGCAGTTCACACCTTTACATGAAGCGGCCTCTAAGATGCGTGTAGAAGTCTGTTCACTACTTCTGAGCCATGGGGCTGACCCTTTCTTGCAAAATTGTCATGGTATTATTATTATTATTATTATTATTATTATTATTATTATCATCATGTTTATTTAAAAATCAATTCATAGGTAAGAGTGCTGTCGATATCGCCCCCACACGTGAACTTCAAGAGAGGATTACCTACGAATATAAAGGACACTGTCTTCTAGAAGCTATACTTCAGGGAGAGGTTACAAAAGTAAAAAAGTATTTAACGTCAGAAATGGCAAACTTTAAGCACCCGTTTAGTGGTGATTCTCCTCTTCATTACGCAGTGGTTTGCAATCACTCGAAACGCAAACAAATTTGTGATCTTCTTATCAGAAAAAATGCAAATTTGAATGAAAAGAATAAAGACTTTTTAGCGGCACTTCATTTGTCAGCAGATAATTCAAAGTTTGATGCAATGGAACTCCTATTAAAAAACGGCTGTAAAGTCAACGTTTTAGATGGTTTGGGACAAACGTCTTTACACCGGTGTGCGAGGGATGGCAACATAGGCTCAGCACAAATACTGTTATCATACGGAGCGGACACCACTATTATTAGTTTGCAGGGCTATAATGCCGACCAAATCGCCAAAGAAAACGTCCAAAAATTATTGGCTAACCATCGGTTGACCTCTACTGGAGATACTGAATATAAGTTATTGGAGGCGTCCAGAGCTGGAGAACTGGAAGTCGTCAAAACAATTCTCAATACTTATCCACATTTAGTTAATTGTCGAGACATTGACGGCCGTCAGAGTACTCCTCTCCACTTCGCCGCCGGTGACTATTAATTAAATAAAAACTTTTAATTAGATTTAGTTTTTATAACTAATTTCTGGTTTGAATCTAAGGCTATAACCGACTAAATGTCGTCGAATTCCTTCTGTCCCGAAATGCAGACGTTTCGGCAAAAGGTTTCTATTAATTCTGTTCTTAAAAATAAAAATAATAATTTTTATCACATTTAAGATAAGGGCGGACTTCAAGCGTTACACAATAGTTGCAGGTATTGTTTGAATCAATTGTTATTTGAATCGGTATTTCTCTAATTTTTAATTGCATTAAAGTTATGGTCACTTAGAAGTGGCAGAACTTCTAATTAAAAGTAAGGCTAACGTCAACGCAACTGATTTGTGGAAATTCACTCCTCTTATGGAAGCGGCGGCAAAAGGAAAGATAGAAATCGTTAAACTTCTTCTGTCAAACGGTGCCGATAAAGACAAGAAGAATAGAGACGGCAATCGGGCCATCGATTTAGTCAAAGAGGGAGATCAGGATATATTGGATTTACTTATGGGAGAGGCAGCCATTCTGGACGCCGCCAAAAAGGGTGACCTCAATCGACTCATCAAATTAGTGACTCCTGAAAACGTAAACTGTAGGGACTCGTCGGGACGTCATTCCAGTCCATTACATTTAGCTGCGGGTTATAACAACATTGAATGCACTCAATTCTTATTAGAAAAAGGCGCTGACGTTAACAGTACTGATAAGGTCTGCATCTGTTTTTAAATTCTATTTTTATTAATTTGATTTTGTCATTAGGGAGGACTCATTCCTCTCCATAACAGCGCTTCTTATGGTTTGTATAAAGTTTTTTAAAAATATTCATTTGATTTAATTTAAAAATTGTTGTAATTTCAGGTCATTTAGATATCGCCGCCCTTTTAATAAAACACAGCACTGCAGTCAATTCGACCGATCGCTGGGGGTTTAGTCCTCTCCATGAAGTGAGTCATTAGTATATATTTTAATCAAACACTAAATTATTTAATTGAAAGGCGGCTCAAAAATCTCGAACACAAGTGTGTGCACTACTGTTAGCACACGGCGCCGACTGCTTTCTCAAAAACCATGAGAATCAAACCCCATTGGATTTGGCGACTGCTGATGACGTCAAATGTCTTTTAATGGATGCGATGGCCCCCAACTCTCCGATGTCACCCACTTCTCCAACAGTCTCTTTACCTACAAATAAAGGCTCTCCAAATGGATCACAAACAGAATCTAAGGCTAGTTCTGTGACTAATACGGGCACCGCCTCAACAAGTGTTTCTCCTCAACACATAATAACACCGATCCCTTCAGTGGATGCAAACATTCCTTCGGCGTTAACTTTACTATTATCTCAACAGAATAGTGAGAACGTGAACGGAGACATATCACCAGCGAGTGGTCAGTGCGCTGATGGAAATGCTAAGAAGAATAGCTCCCATTCGATCACAAATTATGTTTCAACCTCTTCCTACCCTTCCATTAGTATCACATCATTTATAAATAGTTTAGGTTTAGATCATTTGATTGAAGTGTTTGTTAGGGAACAGATATCGATAGACATATTGGCAGAGATGGGTCACGAAGAGCTCAAACAGATTGGAGTCAATGCTTACGGACACAGACATAGACTTCTCAAAGGCATCGAAAAATTATTACTTTCCTCTCATTCTAGTGCTCAGCACTCGATTCCATTGAGTTCGGGAACAGTTATGATTGATTTGAATCCAAACGATAAAGAGTTTAAAGCCGTTGAGAATGAAATGCAAACAACTATTCGCGAACACAAAGATAGCGGACATTCGGGAGGGGTTTTCAATCGCTATAATATTATTAAAATCCAGAGAATCAGTAATCGAAGGCTTTGGGACCGGTATAAGAATAGGAGGAAAGAAATATTAGAAGAAAATCACGACTACGCCAACGAACGAATGCTATTTCATGGCTCACCCTTTCTTAATGCTATTATTCAAAAGGGTTTTGATGAGAGACACGCCTATATTGGAGGCATGTTTGGCGCCGGTATCTACTTTGCAGAGAACAGTTCCAAAAGCAATCAATATGTTTATGGTTTGCAATCAATTTCTTTCATTCAATTTTCAATTATCTCTAATAAACTTAATAATTAAGGAATCGGTGGCGGAACGGGTTGTCCTCAACATAAAGACAGATCGTGTTATACCTGTAGACGACAACTACTTCTTTGTAGAGTAGCTTTGGGTAAATCATTCTTCCAGTTCAGCGCTTTAAAGATGGCGCACTCACCTCCCGGTCATCACAGCATAATAGGTGCGCCTTTTTTTTACTAAAATATGGGTCACACCTCTTATTCATCACTATCTTTATATTAAAATTTGTTTATAAATTGTTATCAACAGGTCGTCCGAGTGGTGGAGGGCTTACTTATCCGGAATATGTTATTTATCGGGGAGAACAGGCATATCCCGGTCAGTCCAAAGTGTTTTAATTTGAATTTTAAAATAAATATTTACTCAAAAAATTGTAATTTATTTGCAGAATATGTGATAACTTATCAAATCGTAAAACCAGATCTGCAGACGACGTCTCAGTCTTCTTATACGTGATTTTATACATATATTTATATAATTTATTATTTTTCTATTTTAAATGAGATTATGTCTGAATTATTCATTAGTTTTTTGTGTTAAACCTTTTGAGAGATATCTTAATCAGAAATCTGTTTATTAATTCATAATATATTTAGACATCACTTAATGTTTTTTAATTAAATGAGAAATCAATTTGTTTTGAAATAAATAATATTTTTAATATCAATAGCAATATCTCATTAAAATCGATACAATATTGGAATCAATATATAATTAAATATATTAATCCATCGATCAGTCAATCAATTACTGTAATTAACACTCAATTATTACATTCAAAAAAATACAAACAAATTAATGATTGCCTTAAAAGTATAGGTCTTAGAAGTAGAGATCAATTATAATAAGTTAATAAAAGTTATGACAATCTTTTAAAATCTATTATTTTTCATTACATTATATAACAAAAGTCGATAAAAAGCACATATAATCCGAATAACGATTAACTCAAATACAATAAGAGTTCAGTTAAGCACTTCTCAAAAGAAATTCACTACAAAAGAATTGTTTGAAAAATCATTAAAACATGAAATTAATCCCAAAAGAGAAGTGCATTACAATTGTCAGACAATTACAGTAATTCAGTGTTGGATCACAAGTAAAGGGCATTAAATCGGTTGTGTGTTTGTATTGAGTTGTATTGAGACTAGAAGAGCATTTGACATGAGTTTAATATGATCTGGTATTCTGATAAATACTTTTAAATCAAAAAAAGATAAAAACAAATTCAAACTATTGTCAGAATTTCTTGTTTTTGGAAGAATCAGTTCTACAATAAAAGCAATGAACAGAATATCTATTATTGAGTTTGCAGTACATCTTCACTATATATGGCATCTAAACCTCTGTATATCCAAAACTAAACTGAAAATAAGTCCATAAATATTAATAACATATGATTTGATTAACGACAGACATCTCCGACAATAATAATAATATCACAAAATATTTGAATATATATATGAAAAGCAATATTAGATCCAATGCTCTGCTTATGATTTTTTGATATAATGCTTGAAAGCATAATAATTATTAATAATAATATTGGAGTTATTATGGTTTGAAATATAAGTGATTACAAGAGTGTGTGTCGAGTGAAGTGTATATGCGATGCATCACATTATAGATAGTATTATAGGCACAGAGAGAAACAAATTATACAATCAATTAAACTATTGTTTACAACCAAACCATTAAATCTAAATTTAGTTTAAGTGGGAAATAGTTTTATTTTTGAGTAATAGTTCTGTTCGGATGGCGTTCTCTTTTAATTTAAAAGCAGATTAAATAATTTAGAGCAGGGATTATATCGTCTTATCTCTAATTTTCAAGAATTAAATGTTTTGTTTCATAAATGAATTGTTTGTTTTGATTCTAAACTTTTTTGTTTTGTATATAAATTATGAAAAAACTTGAATTACATGTTTTGAAAGTAAACTATCATTTGATTTATAGAATAAAATAAAAATAATTAAATTAAAAGAAAAGAATCAAATATTTTCTTCGATGAGAGACAGTAGTTATGAAAAATAATGAGTCGAGTCTTCATTATTAGAAACTTTTGTTTTCAAACGTTTTTCGCTCAAACTTTTAGATAATATATGAGAAGACGACTATTGTATGGAAAGAACGTGATATACAAAGAGAAGAGTCGTTCGATAATAATCTTATCAATCGTTCAGTTTATCACAAAAGAGAAGAATAGCTGCAAATGTCTTATCATTTTTAAGCACTTAATAAAAGCGCACAAAAAGCGTTCAAATTATTTACAAAATCAAGTCATAAGCCATTCATTCGGTCACTTAAGGAGTCAGTCATAAAAGATGTGGACAGATGTCAACTATCGTCGAGTCTTCTCGTTGTGGTCATCCCATCCGTTCTCTTTGATCATATGCGCCAATTCTATAATATATTTGCCTTCTTTGTACTTCTGGCTCGACTCAAATGCGTGTTCCTATCAGTCAATCGACAAACAATTCATATCAAACACTAAAACAAATGCCATTTCCTCACAATTTATACATAAATCCTTATATCAAACAATTGCAGCGATTTTCCAGAAAATACTTTAGCTTTTGATTGGAAATTATTGGAAATTACTTTAAATATTTACACAAAAATCAGAGATAAAAACAAATACAACAAAAGGTTTCCTCTCTTTTTGCTGACAAATAATTTTTCTAAAATCCAATTAAAATAAAAATCCTATGAAATGGAAATTAAATTCAATCGATTAAAGCTTAACATAAAACCCAGTTTTGCATTCAATAAAAGCCATTAATTTTAAAAAAATAAAACTAATAATTATTTAATATTTGACTCAATATTCAGTATTCATTGAATTAAAATTATTCGCAATTTTTTGTTTTAAACTAATAATTATCGCATTATTTTCATTAAAATATAGTTTTGTTTTTTGTGTGTAATCGAGAAAAAAGACTGAAAATAATTATCTAATGTTTATATAAATGGTATTATAAACAGATGTAAATGAAAAACAAGTTTTAAAATTAAGATGAGTTCACATTCAATACGAACTCTATATTCAATGTTTATGTTTTAACTCTCATATGATCTGATCATATGATAGACTTTATGTCCGAATAAATAACAAAACAATCCCTTAAATCGCTTGAAGTGAGGGTTGAGTGAAAGCATAGGAAAAGCAAATAATAATAATATGGAAAACGCGAACACATATCATATGAGAGACTAAATTATATGAGATTTGAAAACAAAATAAACTAATCATAGATTATAATTGAATTAATAGACAATACATACGTATTTCCAGCCCAGAGTTGTTTTACAGCACTCACAGTAAATGTCTGCCACTGCGTGTAGACCTGTCAATAGGACCCGTTCTTCTGCAGCACCGCAGCCAACGTTAACCCTTTAAATACCATTTATTAGACATTAATTATAGATTTAATTAAAATATGGAAAGACATACACAGAATTGAAGAGATAGGCTCTGCCCTGACTTCCTTGAAATGACTGAAATGGGTTGCAATTGATGTCAGAATTGGTGGTAACCCCTATTGTCTGAGTACTGACCTTTGAGATGAGTTCGTCGTGATTTGCGAGGTGTGCCCTACAGTGGATGCAACTGTAGGTGCGATGACACGAAGGAAGGTATGCCTGAAATGTCTTAACCATTGTTTCTAATTCTATTTAAAGACAATCGAAGAACACCACAATTGAACACTCAGTTCATTAGTTCGACACAAAAGACAAAGAGTTGGCTTCACTTCAGATCATAACATGAGTCCAATGTTTCAAACATTTCAATCATTTATTCAATTAATAGTCACTTATTTTATAACTATTATTGCATTTCATATAAAACATAAAACTTTTAAATTACTGTTAATTAAAAAAATCATTCAAATTATGAATCGATTTATTATCGAAACGCCATTTACTCGAAAACAAATATAAATACAAGAGTTTAGAGTTGTGTTTGAGTTCTGTTTCTGTTTTGTTTGGCTTTCTATGAGTTCTGCACTCAAACACTGATAATAACATTGAAAACTACACTCAATTTACTCCACAATTATTATACAAATAATAGTGACATCTAATGATTAAAATACAAACTCAATGTAATGGGTATACAAGAAATGACTAAACTTTTGCGCTCACATTCCTTAAGAATATATTAAATTTAGTAAAACTTAGTTTGAGAGCAGAGTATTTGAGTGTTGTGTCCATTGGAAGCGCTTCATTCGGTTTGATTCGAATACCACTTTGAAGGCAATCAATGGTGTGAACACTGGTAGGGATTGTCTCTCTATTGAATGCAAAGCATACACTTCCTTATAAACAAACATTTCGTAACCGAATTGCATGGAAACAACTTTTTACTCAATTCCTATTCGTTTAAATACAGTCAAAGACTTGTTATTAAATCAGATAAACTCTTTTAAATTAATTAATCAACAAATCCTTTAAATTTAAATTTAAAACTAAGAATTCAATATAACATCAGAATCTTATTATCAAATCTTTATAATAAATAATGAAAATAATTAATCAAATTTATTAATCTGTCTGTCTTTGGAGCCACTTTTGAGGGCCACTTGCAAACATATTGAATGAGCATGTTCATAATGAATAATTAAAACAACTTATGGGTAGAAATGCATTCATAAGTTGTAACTTTCATTCTGAGTAAGAATTGTCAAGTTCATTAAGATATCTTGCTATTAATTATAAATATGAATTTGCTCATTGACCTTTTTAAGCACCATATGGTTCTACCATTGCTATTACTATAAAATGGCTTTTAAATATCATCCAGTTCATTAAAAAAAAAAAAACAAATGATATTTAATGCATTAAACTGAATAACTACTAAAAATTTATGTCCTGAACATTCTAATAAACTAAAGTTATTAATTAAAAACAAATAATTTTGACTTTAATAATAAAATTAAGAAAAAACACATTTAATCGCAATAAAAACAGTGTTTTGAAAGTAATAAAAGGTTTTCTTAATTTTAAGATAATTTTCAATAAGATGTGTATAAAAAATCTTTGTTTAAATGAATGTCTCTCTTATTTGAATCGATTGGCAAAGATTTGCATTTTTATGATTAAATCAGTTCTTGAATTGAAACTAAAAAAAGAATTTCTGACTCAAAACAACGATAAGAAAATAATACACAAAATAAATGAAGGGATTGTTATTGACTTAAACTCAACTGTTTATCACTTCTAAC
The DNA here is from genome assembly GCA_034698525.1 of Achipteria nitens. Lineage (NCBI taxonomy): Eukaryota > Metazoa > Arthropoda > Arachnida > Sarcoptiformes > Achipteriidae > Achipteria > Achipteria nitens. Next base: position 10,648 of record JAQGBR010000060.1, on the reverse strand, counting down.
AAAAGTTGTTTCTAAATGATTCAGATTTCAGAACAGCATCTTATTTAATAGAATATCTAAAACATACAAGATCAATTAATCTCTAACTTAATTATAAATCAGTTTACAATATTTGTTCGTTACTTTAACAGTTGAGCCGTTGTCCTTGTCCCTTTTTTGGTTAGCGGGTAAAACTTTTAACCATTTACTCACGAGAGAGAGAGAGAGAGAGAGAGAGAGAGAGAGAGTTGAGTTTTTCTATCAATTTATTCAGGATATCTAAGGTTTAATAGCTTAAGTTAGTTAAATTTTAAGAGAATGCCTTTTGTTATAGTGTCAAGGACATATTAATTTCCAGTCCAAAGCTGTTATTTAATGCAAATGATTGTCAAAGAGGGGGAAAGTTTCAACGATTACGTGAAGCGAATAATTAATCGATTAGTTTTAAAGATAACATTAATATCTCGCGAATGACTGGTTTTTTCAGGTTTTCAATGAGAAAAAAAACTTTAAGGAAAAGCCTATTTGTTTTTGTGTCAAAACTTGTCTTGACTTCTATTTTACGTAATTTATTACAAACTTTTTTTTTGCACTCAACAGGAAAGTGTTCGAAAAAAGTTCTAGATTCAAATAAAAACATTTAACAAGATTTTTACCAAACAGACATTTAAAGGTGTCTTAAATACTACTGTTTGTGAGCTTTTAAATAGATTTTTCTATCCTTAATCCCTAAAAACCCTTAAATTAATATATTTTTAATCTAAAGTCTTATAGTTTTATGTAAAAGATATTAAAATTTGAATTAAAACAAATACAGAACGTTATATATGAATGAATTTTTCCTTATCCAAAGAAGTGACATTTCCAGTCGAGTTATATTCAAAAGGCACGTAATATTTGAATAAAAATTCTATAAAATTAAACAAGGATAATTTTGTAAAATAATAATTGTTATTATACAAGTAATAAGTGTGCAATATAAATTGATAGTTGTAAAATAATTGAGATGAAAAGATTGTCAAAATCAATATAATTGGATCACTTAAAGTCTTACTTCCCTTTTGAGGATTACTTACTGTTTGAATGACATAATCAACAAATCATTACATTTATTGTTATTAAAACTGTTCGCCAAATGTTCGCTAAATCGGTATTCAATTAAATTAATGTTTAATTTATTGCTTTGTTTTGTAATTAATTCAATTAAAGTCTAAACGCTTTATATTTAGTGTGAAATTTGTTGTGAAATACTTCGTAATTGAAAATTAGGACATTTCTAGTGATTGTCATTCAGACAAATGGTTTGTTTACATATAATAATAATCCAAACGAATGCGTAAATTGGGTTTCGTTTGACTTTTATCCGCATTTTTCTCTAAACAACTATTTATTACAACAATTGTCTCTTCTTTTGGCCATTTCTTCGGCAAAAAACAAATTACTTTTTGACGTTTGTCTCCATTTAAAGGTTAAGGTTTTGTTTGGTTTGTTTACAAGCATTCAATTGAAAACATAACTCATATATAACTCATAGAATATATACGACTATTATATCATAATTTTTTGCTATAATTCAATGTATTATTCAAATTGTTATCATTTGTGCGATAATTCATATTTCAATGAATTGATATAAACGTTAAAACACTGATAACTATTGATATTTCAATCATAAAGTAACCAATACTTGAGAATTACTGATATTTTTATCTGATTTTCAATTTAATAATTCAATTATTCATTTGATTTTTGTTTTTAACTTTAATTTCGACTCTTTTTGAACATTAATTTGATTAATAAGTGATTAAAATGTATCTCAAATGAAGAGAAATGAATATTAATTTTGATAACGAAAGTGAAACTATTAGTTCTCAACAATTATTGGATCAAATAAGTGGTCACTTGAATAATATATCGCTTAAAGTCAAATCAGATACAGAGTCTTCATTACAAATGGTTTCGACAACTTTTTTGAGCAATGGTTGCGCCCAAAATGGAGAGACATCTCTGGCGTCGAACGCCTCCAAAACTGCAATCAATGGTTTTAATGGTTTTGTTGATTGTCCTAACAGTCAGAGCTCTTGTAATGGAAGTCATGTCAATCATAATTGCAATAACAGTGAGATATCTTCAGCCAATTCAAGCCATTCAACTGCAGAGTCATTGCAGAGTTCGCCTTTTCCTGTGCTGTCGGGTGAGACAATTCTATACACTGGACCCACCACTGATGGACAGCTTATTGTAACAAACTTTCGGCTACTCATGTCATATAACACTCCAAAAGATGTATTTCCAATAAGTCTATCGATTGGAATGATTGAGTCAATTGAGATGAGAGAACTCTATTATTTGTACGTTTATAGCAAACACGTCCGTTCCCTCGTCTTTTCATTCTGTTCTGCAGATGACTGTTCTCTTTGGTATAAGAGACTGATTGATGTCTGCGCTCTCGAGTCTAAACTCGAAAATCTGTTTTGTTTTAAATTTTTCAGTTCAAACAAAACGGATAATAAAATTGGTTTCGTTTCAGTCGATAAACAGTTCCGAAACTGTTATGAAATGATTGAAAAAGAGTTCAAAAGAATGGCTTTTGACTCAACTGTTTGGAGAATTAGTGATTACAACAAAGAGTTTAAGTTATGCTTAAGTTATCCAAAGTTTCTGATTGTGCCTAAAGATATCACTAACAAAGACTTGGATTCTGTCGCTAACTTTCGATACTCCAGAAGAATACCGACCGTTATTTGGAGACACCGAAAGAATGGCTGTGTTATTGCCCGGAGTAGTCAACCAGAGGTGGGTTGGCTCGGATGGCGCAACAATCATGACGAACACCTCCTCCACTCAATTGCTATGTCCTGTACTTCAAACCAATCACAAGACCAAAAACTCTTGATTTTGGACGCACGCAGTTATACAGCAGCCGTCGCCAATCGGGCCAAAGGAGGCGGATGTGAATGTCCTGAATATTATCTCAGTTCTGAAGTCCAGTTCATGAGTTTAGCTAATATTCATAGCATTAGAAAAAGTTATCATTCGCTCCGTTATATCTGTGAATCGCCTGCAGACCAATTCAAGTGAGTCTTAATCTTAATTAATATTCTCTGAAAACAATAAAACAACAAATAGTCAAAGAACTGGTTTTAGACAATTAGTGATATTTTAGGAGATATTCCTTCATTACTCCCACTCTTTTGTCTTTTATCTATTTGTGTGACCTTTTTCTTAGTTTCAATCAAACATAAAGTTATTTATTTTAAGATTAATTTTAAGATAAAAACTTTTATTTAGTATTTCCTGAGTTTTTTGATTAAATGGAAAATGTTTTTAATGAATTGACAGTTGGCTCACACTTCTGGATAACACCAAATGGTTGCTTAACATATCAGGTCTGATCAAATCAGCATTAATTGTGGTCAACGCTATAGATTTGGAAGAGAGGCCGGTGTTAGTGCACTGTTCTGATGGTTGGGACCGAACGCCTCAAATCGTGGCTTTGGCTGAACTAATGTTAGACCCGTACTATCGAACAATTGATGGCTTTAGGGTTCTTATTGAGAGAGAATGGATTCAATTCGGACACAAATTTGCGGATCGTTGTGGTCACGGAACCTCTTCTGAAGACACAAACGAGAGGTGTCCTGTATTTCTACAATGGCTCGATTGCGTCCATCAATTGGTCCGACAGTTTCCCTGCAGTTTTGAATTCAATTTGAATTTCTTAATAAAACTCATACAACACACCTATTCCTGTCTTTTTGGGACATTTGTCTGCAATAATATGAGAGAAAGACTCGAATTTCAGATCTATGAGCGAACATATTCTGTTTGGTCTTATTTTAATAGTCGACGCCAACAGTTTGTTAATTATGTATACCTTCAAAATGAACAGGTGTTGTGCTGTCCTGTCCTATAATTTGTCTTTTAATCTAAAGTCTTATTTAATTAATCGACAGGTTTTGCGGCCGTCCTCTAAAGCGAAAGATATTGTTTTCTGGAATGAAGTTTATATGCCGTTGTCTTCATCTGTTTTAACGACATTACATCTAAACTCAAGTCCAGAAACTATAGTTAAGGACAGTATTAGTGCCGATATTACAGATGGAGTCAATTGTGTTAATGGAGTACCAAAAGAGTCAGACATTACGTCGAAAACAAATAATTTAGATCTGAATGAATCTAATAATGAGACCAATGAAACCGAATCAGATATGGACACAATAGCCAGTGATAAACACCATTCCCTATCGAAGACCCGTTCGTGTGAGAACATAGCAATGGATGACAACTATAGCTTTATGTCGAGTGATAGTTCTTCAATGATAAGGACTCGACACTGTAGTGATCCCAATCTTTTTGGATCACTCAATATTGAAGACCAAAATGAGTCCGAAAGAGGAAAGTCTGTCGATATTCTTAAATACATTCGTGATTTACAGACCAATGGATTGTCTGCCAATCGAGAAGTCAGTGATCGCGAGTCAACGCAATTGCCTTCAAGTCGTTGCTCTGAAAATGGGTTATTAGATGATTCTGAGCCCGGAATGACTGCACACTTTAGTATGTTATCCACTGAAACACTGTTGAATGGAAACGCCTCTTATGTGGAGAATTTGCAGTCTTGTTGTGAGTCTCATAACAATTTATTGTCAAATCTGTTGACTGCCAGCACCAGCACTACTGAACTCAGCAATTCGTGTGTTGCGGGAACTGATCTATCGGTGCATTTCGACAAATTGTATCATTCGGTGAATCACCAAAAGAAGAAAGCTGTGCCTCAATCCTCCCAATCCTCTAATTCTCCGATTCAAAGACAGAATTCTCATGAGAACACCTCTACTGCATGTAATGGATATGCAAAGCATACCCGAACCCCTAGTTCTGGCTGTCCGGCCACACCCAATGATGAACAAACTTTTGAGGCTTTTCCTTTCGATGGAACTATCAATCAGGAAGTTTTTGATATCGATGGACACGTCCTCCTCAGAGACAAAGCTCTCGTACGTCTCCAACAGATCATTGGACAGAATAAGGTTTCTTTAATTCAATCATTTGTTTTGAGATATAGTTTTAAATTTTATTGTTTAGAATGAAATCGATTACTTGAGACGAGAGCTCCTTTTGGCGCGTCGGGCACTCTGTCAACAACTGAAACACTGCAATGGAATCAATGATGAGGTTTAGCTCTAATTTAATATTTAATATCGAATTAAATGTATTTTATTTTTCTAATAATTTTTAGACAAATACTTTGCATTCCTTCGAATATTTGACAGAAAGTCCTTCATTGGACTCTTGGGTCGATGTAATGCCTTCTTTGGCTCAGAATAAAAATGGATTTACTGTTAATACGAAATGTGATAAAAACTACTCATTCTATCAGACGAATACTGAGCCCAATACCAACGCTTGTGATGACACAATCGATACAAATATTATGGCATTAAATCATTTATAATCATATATTTTAGACTAAATTTCCTAAAATGTGCTCAAAATATATGTAAGTTATTTACAGTTATATCCGACCTTTCGATCACTACTACTACTAGTCCTCAATACTATTATTAGAGAATTGGAAAACTAATCCTTTAAATGATTGTAAAATATTATTATTTTATGTAAAAAACGAATAATTTGAGTGAAATATCTTTTAGTGAAGTCTTGAAATCCATATATTGTTATATATTTGTTAAGAATATTATTGACTAAAAATAATTAAGAAATGAATTATTTCTGGATTTGTGACAAACAGTTCAACTGTTATACCGATTGATCGCAAAATATATTAAATTAAATTCAATTATTATTAAATACAACGCTTTTGTTGAGAGATTGTCATCAAATAAATAATTTAATATAAATTTTAATCAAATTATTTAAACAAAACATCAAAAGGTTTTCTGTTTGAATACATTTCAGAGGGAACTGTACTCAAAGGGTCTATCAATGTCTTAATATTACAAAATTGAATCAAACAATTCATGAGACAGTCATTTGATCGTTGGTTTCAGATATTCTGAGGAAAAACTTGTTTTTATGATATTCGGAGTCAATTATACCCCCGTTTTCTAATTGTTTTTCATATATTTTGTCGAACTTTTTTTGATTGAGTTTTGCCTCTTCTATGATAACCGACTCGTTGTCTAACGGCTTATTTGACAGATAAGGCATAGAATATATATTAGGATCGGTATAACTCTTCAAATTAGTTGAGTTGAGTTCAATCCGACAAACAGGACATTGAATTCTAATATCGGATATGTTTTCAACTATTTTTCGGTTCAAATCAGAATTTGTTTGTTGTGATTGAGTTGAGACCACATAATCAGCAAAACAACGGCAGTGCAAGTGATGGAAACACTCATTCCTAACAATTTGGTCATTAATTGTTAATTCATACAAACAAATGGCACATCTGTTGCCCACAGGAAAGTTCAATGTTGTCAACACATCCCTCGACTTTTCAATCATATCGTAAACAATTGTTTCTCCGATTTTCTCTTCGAAAATACTTTTTATATTACTTTTAATTCTGAAATCATTAAACAAATTAATGAACGACTGATTTGTCAGAAATGACATACATTTGGATCTTCTCATCTGTGAGTCCCCTCACATTCTTGAACTCAAAAGTCGGGCATTGGTTTGGATACTGAAAACATATTAATCATTATTTGTTTCAATCATTTATATTATGATTTAAAATACATTTTTAGGGATTTGGATGACAAGCGTTAGTCTAACGAATTGGTCGTCGATATTATCACCAGTTTTTGGATAGACATCAACCAAAACCTCAGCCAAACATTTGTCAGACTTAACATTAAATTCAATGGAGATATCGTCTAAATATATAGCTTTTAGTGCCTCGAACTCCATATCAACACTTGATTTAAGTGATAAACAAATTAATTAAAAAATAAATTCAATCAATAGTTTTGATGTTTTGTATAAAACATAAAAATGTATTACATTTCAGACATTTCTTCACTCAAAGTGTTTAATACTTTAATCAATAATTTAGTAAAACTTTAAATAATATAAAATATCGTTAATACTAATAATAAGTAATTATTTTTAAATAAATATCGATTAACTTTTAATTTTAATAATAAAATGATGACATTTTAAACTAAACCTGCAATCATTGCAATCATTGCGATGTAAACAAACATTTTATGTCAAAATTACGTCATTTATAGTGTTTTAGTCAATGAAAGACATGTGACTCACAATTGTCTGACAACTGATCTGTTAATCAATTGAATCACTTTTTATTTGAAATCATTTCTCAAATAATTGATTAATAATTGACTACTGAATCGATTTGAAGACCATTTCTATCAAATAAAGGATAGAAATGCTTCCGCTGTCACTATTGAGAACCGCTCAAAACCATCCGATGTTAGTGGAGCTGAAGAATGGGGAGACATATAACGGCCATTTAGTCACTTGTGATAATTGGATGAATATTAATCTCAGAGAAGTTATCTGTACCTCAAGAGATGGCGACCGCTTCTGGCGAATGCCTGAGTGTTATATCAGAGGATCTAATATTAAATATCTGCGAATTCCTGATGAGGTCATTGATTTGGTCCGCGAAGAAGTCAAGACATCAAAACGAGATCCAAAGCGAGCGCCTGCAGGCAGAGGACGGGGCGGTCCACGAAATCCTGGCTTAGGTTCGAGACCTCAAAACGCAGGCAATAATAACCAGAGCGGCGGCAGAGGAAGGGCTCAACAAAAGAGAAATTGATTTAATAATGTCTTTAATTTTAATCCATTTCTTATAAACAATTAATTACTTCTAATTCTTATCAATCATTGAATTTTGTCACAAATTAACAAACATTTTAAACAAATAAGTGATTCATTTCTAACAAAATTTTCTCTAATTTTTCATTAAATTAAAAATAAATAAAAACTTTAAATGAAAACCAAATCTTCGATTAATTACTTTAAATACAAATTTTAATACAAATTTAATTTAATTACAGTTAAAGTCATTAAAATCCTTTTGGAATCCAATTAGTCTTTTGTTTAATTTTTCTGATTTCATAACAAATGATAGAGTCCTGGGGTTCGAACCGAAGTCCTTCCAAACCGATGACTCCATCAAATCTGAGGCCACACTCGAAATCTTTTTTAATGGACTCGACCTCATCTTTTAAATGTCTTATCGATAATATTTTCAAATTAGAGGACACTTCTTGTCCTCTCCTGAAGAGTTTGTAAAAACAATTGGATTTTTTAAGGACTCCTTTGAGACATCTGACGCCCGCCACCGGAAACTTCTTATTTTTTTCGTTGACAATGAATTCCTGTATAACTAATGCCTCTCCGAATAGAACTTCTTCTTCAATAAGTGGTAATCTTTCACTGATTTCTTTCTTCAGATCGTCGACCAAATGATAGATAACATTAAAACGTTTGATCGAAACGTTTAAATCTTTGGCTAATTTACTGATCTGAGGGTTGACTACTCCAACATTAAACGCATAGATGATGGGTCTGTCAAAACAAGCGGCTAATTCCACCTCATTCTCAGTGATGGATCCGATCCCGTAATGCAATAAATCTATTTTTGCCTCACTTTTATCGTTTGGATACGACTCGAAAATATCGAGTAATACTTCAAGAGATCCGTTGACATCACATTTGATAATAGTATTCAATTGATTGGATTGGTCTTCATGTGTAATCATTTTCTGTCTTGGTCCTCTATTCTTTTTTCTCTTATACTTAATTCCAGCGGATCTCAAAGCTTCTAACTCTGCTTTATAAGTCTTGAGGTGTTCCTCCAATTTTTGTTGTGCGGCCTTTCCATCCATTTCTGCTCTGAGCTGACGATCTCTAGTCTTAACCGAATTAATTAAATTTCTGATCTGTTTCTCAGAACTCAACTGATGGACAGAATCGCCAGCGTTTGGCAAATCGTCTTCACGCCAACCAATCACTTGAACGGGAAATCCCGGTAAACACTTGTCGACAACATTTCCCCACTCGTCAAACATTGCCCTAACTTTAGCCCACGAACGCTGACCCGCTATTATAACGTCCCCTTTCTTGAGAGTTCCATTTTGAACGAGAATTGATGCCGTTTTACCCTTCTTAGGGTCGACACTCGATTCAAGAACTACTCCACCGACACTTCCGTCGACATATGATTTAAGTTCGAGTGTTTCGGCCAACGCTAGAATCGCTTCTTTGAGTTCTTCGAGTCCTGTGCCCTTCAATGCACTCAAACGCATCGATTGGATATCCCCTCCATCTTCTTCTAAGATAACTCCGTGAGCTCTCAAACCATTCTTTAAATGTTCCAAATCTTTATTAAAATGAGAGCTTTTGTCCACTTTATTGATGGCAACGATTATCGGAACGTTTGAAGAGTTGGCGAATGAAATCGATTCAATAGTCTGTTCCATAACGCCGTCATCGATGGCCACAACCAAAATAACAATATCTGTAATGTTTGCTCCTCTCTCTCTCATAGCACTGAAAGCTTTGTGTCCCGGAGTGTCCAAAAATGTCACCAAATCTTTAGATTTGGATCTGTTTTGTTGGTTAAGAGACACAACAAAAGCTCCGATATGTTGAGTGATTCCACCAAATTCTTGTTTAACTAGTTCACTTTTGCGAAGACCATCCAAAAGAGTTGTTTTACCATGATCAACGTGACCCATTATGGTGACCACCGGCACACGACTCGCTTTTTGCGTCCCTTTTTTCAATAATTTATTGATTTCTTCATCGAAATTGAATTCAATTTTGGTTTTAATATTTGAATCATTTTTAGTATAAATTGGTTTTTTGCCGAAGAAATTCAGGATTCTATCCCTACATGAGTTGCGTTTGAGATCACAAGATTTGATGTCTAAAATATCCATCACTTCTTTCAACTTTGAATTTGATATATTAAGAGCTGTCACCAAATCATTTGCCGTCATTTGATCCCAAACTTCAATGAATTCGGCATTTCTTCTGTTGTCTTCTCGAGTGATTTTCTGGTCATTGAATATCATTTTTTTATTATCGATATTAAAACACTTAACTGAAAAACACTTAATTTGATTCAAACTATTATTTAATGATTTGTTTTGTAATTGTTTTAAACAAAAGTCTTTAAAAATAGTCTCCGAAAATGTTTTTCTAATCCAAAATTGGTTTAAAATTTTCGTGATTTTCATTATTAGTTAGAAATCTATTTAAAAGTAAAATAAAATTTCAATTCCTGTGAACTAAAATCAATAAAACAATTATTTAATTACTAATAATTTTTGTAAATAACATAAACTTAAGTTAAAATCCAAACAAATTTAAAGTCATCTGTAAGTCACGTGTTGTTTATGTTTGGGTCAATCATATATAATCCCAGCCCTAAAGGCTTTCCCAAATAAAGCCGTACACCGGCTTAGAAATTGTCAATCAGATCCCATTCATCATTTAAATAGAGGAGTAGTGACTCCTCAGAGGTAGTGAGTACTTGTGAGCCCACATCTCTAATAACATCTTTAATACACAATTAATAATCGATTAATTTATTTAAATATAAGTTTATTATATTTAGGATAACATAAATCTTTTAAAGCAAATAAAGATTAAGATTATAAAAATTATCAGATCTTATGTTAAGACACTTTTCTAAAACTTAATAATAGTTTAAAAA
>JAQGBR010000059.1:0-21894 GCA_034698525.1 Achipteria nitens | reverse complement strand
GATCTCATCTAAACCTTCGGGTTTGCTGAGTGTCGCTTTAAAATTAAAATAAAAATTTGCATTAAAAGTGCAATATTTCAGAAAAATTTAATGTTTTATCTTTTCTTAAAGAATTGACAGTCTTATAAAATCAAGTATAACATTAGATTAATTATCTATTTAATATTATATTGAATTATTCTCATGGTGTTTTATTTTGAATCCTATGATAATGATATTCACCTTCTTTTCTATTCAACAAACAAGCATTGAATAGATTTGTTTTCAGCGTTGGATTTGATAAATATATTTGATTTTAAAATTTTATTAATAATATTCTATTGTCATAACGTGAGGTTAAGCTCGAGTTTAGGGGAAAAGTCTCTTTTGACAAATTGTTTGTTTTCATTGAAACTAAATTTAATTATAAGTACCCTTTTTATTTGTGGTGATAAACATCCAAATGTAATATAAATGTTACTGATATTAATATTTACTAAATGTGATGATAAGCTCATATTAAGAATTACTTATTGAGAGTTTGATTAGACATAACATAACATCAAAATATTAAAAACAAATTTCAAACTCAATTCAGAATAATATTTGAACTAAAATGAGGTAAATTGTATTTTATGTTAGAGAGTTGTCCTTATTTTTTGATTACTAAATTATGATAATTATTGCCAACACTAGTGAACAGTTAATCCATTTGGCCACTGAGTGGGTCGGACTCTGACTGGACGCTTCTTTCCCGAGTGTTGTTTGTGTTTTGTTGTCTGATTATCTTCCTTTTCCACCATTTGGTTGCGTGACTTTGAAAACGATCTTTTTATGTATACTTTACTATAAGTGCCAAAAAAGTTGAACAAAGAGAAGAATTTCTTCTTGAAATCTCTAGACACAAATCTATCTACCTGATTCTTCTTAACGATCAAATAGCCAGCAGTCAATATCTAAATTTGAAAGTTCAGTAGTAAAGGAGAAAAAAGTATAATAAAAATACTCCCAAATGATTAAAATAAAAGTAAAATAAATAAGAATAAAAAGTGAAGAAATTTTGATAATATGAATAAATAGAGTGAGAAAATGGATAGAAATAAATTCAATAAAAGCAAAAAATATATATAAATTTGTTCTAACCTTAGGATTCAAAATGAAGTTAATATACATATATTTTTATAATTAAGTCGAATGTTATGCCATTTATAGAGAATTTATATATAGTTTTACTTATTTTAATTAATTAATTATAACACAGAAAAATGTGTTCATACTATCAAAATGACTATAAACTTAATGAAATAAAGAAAAAGTATCTAGTCTCTATAATCATAGATGAAATTTTAGACTACAATTTCATCCTTTCTTCTATATTATCGATAACATCTCTAAAATACTCTTGAAGACTTTCACCCCAATTATAATTAATGATTACCGTGGCCAGTAGCAGGGACGCCACAAATAATGTACAACAGGCACAAGTCGAACAAGAACAGCACATCTTCACTTTGCTTATTCTCATTAACCACAGCTCTGTTGTACTTATGAGACGACTGTTGAATGTATTCTTTCTGTGACCACAAAAAAATCTGTATTCCGTTTCGTGTGGAGTCAATCCAATAATTTGTCGCTTGTTTTGAGTGATAGAGTCATCACAAAAGTGTTAATAAACCAAAACATAGAAAGCCTTAGAATTTAAAATATAAAACACTTAAATCACTTCAAAATCAAAGGTATTACCGGTATATCTATTCTTAGCATTTTTTGTCAGCAATTTTTTTAATCAAAAATTTGACTTTCAATATACGGATCAGTTATTAGAGTCGGCGTAGAGTTCTTACAGAAATAATTTTAACTGATTTAAAATTGGTGTCTCTGTAATGAACACAATTAGGGGTTTCGGTATTGTTTTTGAGTGCACTCTCTTTTTGTCTGATTTTTTTGGAAATTTGACAAAAAGTTATTTTGTTTTTATTTGTTCACAACATTTCTGTTGAAAATAGTTCTCAAAATATCTTGTTTTCAATGTTAGGCTTAGATTCAGTCCTTTTGTTAGTTTTTCCACACAAAAGAATGTCTAATAAAAAGGTGTATCCCTTTTAAGTATACTTCAATACCTCAATGTCTCTCATTATAATTAAGTGGAGAACTCAAGTCATACATTTTAATTAAGATACCGGTGCTTTGACTTAAGGTCAACCGACAAACCCAATGACTTACTATTTATGACATATCCCTTAAATTATATTTGAAAAACATTTCAATTTATTTCTATTTAATAGAATATATCTTTTTATTAGTTCTCCTTATTCTCAATCTTTTCATTAAATGACAAATAATTTATTCGATCATTATTTCAATCTTTTTTTCATTTAATAGGAGTGCTATTAAACTACTAGTGCTTTGATCTCTAGTTTTTTCTCTTTAATTATTATATTTTTAATATTTAGTTTCAGAGGTTGTGAGCGATTATTAGTTTTTAAGTTTAACTAAAATTAATTAAAAACTTTTTTCATTTGTTTCGGTCTTTTCTTCAGTAATCGTTTTTTCTGTTAAATTATAAAAATCGTTGAGTTTTCCTCTCCTTTTCTCTGACTTTTTTAATGTATAAAAACATTTCATAATTTATTATTTAAGTTAAAAACAATTTGAATGAAAATCTGCGCTATTTTTTTGACAATCAGTTCAGAAATCCAACCAAAACACAGATCAAAAGAGAGTGTAATTATATCCTTCTTTTTAAAAATAGAAAAATTGTTAAAAAAAGATTATTTACCACTGATTTTAGGTCTTTTAAAATCAATGAATAATCTATTGTTGGTTTAAATGATGAGTTCATTTTTTGGACAGAATATTCTGTAATTATTAGCTGTTTTATAGAATCCAAAATCACTGTTGAATATAACTGTTAAACAAATAAAAGAGTTGAGTCTATCGATAAAATTAATGACTTAAATAATAAGAAATCTGATGTAAATTATGTGCACATTATTTGTATTGAATGTAAGGCTATGTATATTACAAACAAATCGACAAAAATATAATTAGTTTAAAACACTAGTCATATATTATAATAATTGAATAAAATATATGAAAAATTAATTGAAATAAAAAAAAGAATTCAAATTAAATTTCACATAAAATAAATGGAAAATACATTTCAGTAATTTGTGTTTTAATGTCTTTTTATTTAATTAAAAGTTCGAGACCTACACCACTATTGGCTTACAGTTTCAGTTAAGTAAGTGTTGTCTTTTTTATTCTGTTCTGTCGATTAATGACTAGAATTAACACTTGATTTTCTACTTATTAATCAGAAATTACTAATTTTTCAAACATTTTTTGGACTTTTATTTTGAAAATTGTGATACAATACTAAAAACTAATTATCACTTCTTTTTGATGGCCGGCAATGATATGATAACTAATGAAATGTGTTTTTAATGATTTTGTGTTTCGGTGTTTAAATTTGATGTTTTGTTATTTACATTAAAATTACTAATAATTTATATTATATTTTGATAATTATAGTGAAAAAATATTCGCTAACTTTTTGTTGTGAAAACACTTTTGGCACAAAACAGAGTGCAATGAATCTAATAATTTATATCTAGAGTTACACTTCATTTGCAAAGTTCTCGATAGAAATCTCAAAGTCTTGTTTTGAGAGAGAGAGAGAGAGAGAGAGAAAGTGCAGATATTTCTAAAAACTCAGTCATTTAGCGTTTCAATAGGGTTTCGTTGAGAAGAAATGCATAAAAAAGTAGTAAATTTGTTTCAAAAATCGATGAACTGCTAAATGAATGTCTTCTAAACTTCTGATTCTTCGTCGTCTTCTCTTTGTTTGTTGACATCAAACTTGAATTCCTATAATTAAGTGAAACAAATGTTTAATAAATTAGAGAATAGGACTCAAACAGTGAGATAATAGGTTATCGAATGGAAGAGTGATTTACTTCGAGCTCTTTCCTGAGGACTTCAATTAGTGTTCTCATGGATGCGATGTCAGCCTTTTGTATGGTTTCTAATTTAGCCAATTGTTCCGTTAATGTCTTATTAGTGGCTTCAAGTGATTCAACCCTTTCCGTTAACTCATTCACTCTGTCTGTAAGCTCTGCGTTCTCTGTGTTCAGGTTCTTCACGATCTGCACCACATCCGCCAATCGGTTCTTTGATTTATCCTATTATTCAGACCATAAAACATATGCAAAGATAAGCATTAATTTAATTAATTGATGTCTGACTATATTTTTGATTATAGACTCAAATTTCTATTCAAATACTAAATTATTTTTGGATTCATTTGAGTATAAAATCGTTTTTCTCTTCAAATGTATTTCGAAGTCAATTATTTTCTTTTATTTCGATTCCAAACGACTTTCCTCTCCTCTAAACGACTCAATTCTTTGACTATAATATTGATTTCAAATCATTTTATTTTCTTTTTTAGTCTTTTTTGAAATGAGTTCATCGAATCTGTTATTAGATTTGTTTCAAACTTTTATGGCATGACTTTTGTCTGAATAATTGATTATTTCTTGACTTTTCTGACATAAGATATCGGATTTCAAAAACAATATTATCTCATAAATCAAATAATAATAATATTAATGATTATTATTAACTCAAATCCAGATAATTATATAGAAATCCCAATCATTTTAAAAGTTGAATATAATGTCAATTAATTAATAAGATATTTGGAACAGAATTAAGAATTAGACCAATTGATGCATTTGAGATATTGACCAAGCTAATATATAGCTAATATACTGGTTAAACACTATTCCATTAATTATAGCCATTTCTGTTCGCCATTTTGTTTGTCTTAATTGTATTTACTTATAATTAACTAATAATTACCGCATTATTTGTAACTTTGGTCTCACTTTTGGGTGAGTTATCTGTGGGTCCATTAGTGGTCAAAACTCTTGGATTGGGTGTATTGACTGGTGATTGTCGTGGATTGTTATCAATTAAATTAATTAATTTTTCGTTAATTGTTTTCTGTTGTTTCATAAAACTATTGAAATCACTTTTGATTTGATTTTCGGCACAATTGAGTAAAACGTTTTGTTGGTCTATAATTGACTTCAAATCTGCCACACATTTAATCAAAGTTTGTTTGATATCTATTTTCAAGTTATCCACTAAATTGATATTATTATTAAATTTATTGATTATCTCGAATGAGACGGCAGAGAATGTGGCACTATCTTTGAATGCCATCTTCTCTCAGTTATCTTGGTTAGTTTTGGCTTTTGGTTGGGAACAACACTTTTTTAGGTTTGGCTCAAGTTTTGGCTATAAGTTAAGGTTCGGACTATTTATTTATTTAACACTAATTCAGTTCATAACGTTTTCAGTGATCACTAGTTTTAGTGTTTTATTCAGTTTTCAATTCACTATTCACTGAACGTATTGTTACCTCCAATAAGTGGTCCACTGGTAGGACACACCCCTTAGCACTGGTGGTAACTATTGTCGATTTCATTGCAATTTGAAAACATAAGTAGAAATAGTGGTTATACTCTCTCTTTCTCTCCCTCTCCTCGAGTGGTATTGTTTACCGGACTTTCTATCAGAATATAGGACTGACTGCCAATATCTACCTGTAGTGCATACCTGTGCGAAACTATGGTAACCACTGCTGGTATTGAATCTTCTCATTAGTCAAACACCGGCTCTACTTTAGTGTCACATAAATTACGTTAAGATTTGTTTGTTTAGTGTTTAGTGACGTCTTTAAAGCATTTGAAAAACAATGGCAGACCTGAGGAAGAATTTGTCGAAACTAAAAGTCGTCGAATTAAAAGAAAAATTACAAGAATTCGGAAAAACACCCAAAGGTTTGAATTAATTATAAAATGTCTTATTTTTTGATTAATTATTTAAATTATTTTCAGGACTTAAAGCAGATTTAGTCAATCAATTGGCCGAAGCATATGAAGAACAGAACAAATTGGGTGACACTTCTGGTCAACATTCGACACCGCTTCAGACCTATCAGACATCGGCGCCAATCAATGAGGCGTTGATGACAAGTGAAGCGCCAGAATCTCAACACTATTATCAACAGTCTGTGGCTCACAGTCAGTACCCAATACCCGCCCAACCAGTCTATGAACAGTCACCCAATTATATGCAGCCCTCATATGAACAGCAATACCAATATCCGACACATCAGGTGTTTAGTCCTCCTCACGAACAGCAGTACAGTCAGAGTACGGCTCCCTTTCAGATGACATCTCAATTGAGTCCACGAATAGCGTCTCAAATGTCACCACAACTGTCCCCTCAAATGGCGAACCAATTGGCGCCTCCAATACAACAAATAACACAACAGTTGAGCCCTCAAATGGCTGCTCAGGCGTACAGATCTGCAGAATTCCAGAGCCCTCATCGAGGCTTTCAATCCAATGAATCCGATAGTTATCACACAGAATATGGCGCTCAGACAACACCTGAACAGATGTCACACTACGGTATACCTCATATGGATATCCATTCATTACCTGCGACTCAACCAGGAATGCCTCCCACTCTTCCCCCACAACTTGTTCACAGACAACCAGTTATTGATGGCTATCCGCCAGATATGACTCAAACCCAGGCTTTGCCGCCAAATATAGCACCGGATATGAGTGCTTTCAAACAAGAAAATGAAGCATTTATTCCAAGCCATCCACAGATGGTTCCGACGGACACTCCAACAGATATGATAGACTTCGATGACGTCAGTATTGGAATGGATCCGACAAATGAAGTACAATATAATCAACCGATCGGTGCTTTTGGAACCAATCAGAATGAGTTTGAAATAACAGACAATACCTCACAGTTTCAAAATAATATTAATTCTGAACAAAATTTTAGTCAAACCAATCAAATACAAGAGTTGGCCACTGAAGACACTAACGATGACACCAATGATGCCACTAATGAGGACGAGTCTACTGATGTCGAGTCTAATGACACGAATCAAAGTTCTCCAAATGATGTGATCAGAGAAGATATTAAACCAAATAATTCCAATTTTGCTGAACAACAGATCACTCCAATGAATGAGACCTCTGTTAGGATTAGTGCCGAAAGTGTTCCGAATTTAGAAAATCAATCAATACTTTTGGCATCAAATGAGTTGCCGACAGAATTGAAGAAATTCGATGACAGTTCTGAGGATTCAATTCAAACAGATGTCAACTCAGATAAAGACAAAAATCAATACATCGATGACAACAACAGTAGTTTAGGAGAGAATGAGACCAATGATTACATTAAAAATGAGTCCAATCAAGAAAATGAAAGCCAACAGAGCTTTGAATCTAAAGATAGTCAGGAGTTTGAGACTCAGAATCCAGAAATTCAAATGAAAAATGAAAACATTAACGAAACAAAACCCTTATTAACAACAGAACTAATTTCTAAATCACTTGAAGAACAACCGGTTTCTCAAAAACTTGAAGATCAGTCAATTTCTAAACCACCCGAAGAAACAATTTGTGGGTCACCTGAAGTACAACCAGTTTTTGATTCAATTGAAAATGAAAAGCATTCGATAACAACAGAAGATTTAACAGAAGTCAGAATAGAAGGGATAAAACAAAATCGATTGCAGACAACTATCGAAATAGTAAAGGAAGAGGAAACCCAATTACCAATTGTTGAGATAATTCCTTCCCCTCGAGTAGAAACTCCAGTTGAGACCAAAAAACAATTGAAAACTAGAGTTGAAACGATTGTCAACAAAAGAATGGATTCGTCTCCGATTGAAGACAAAGTGACTAATGTTTCAAAAAAATTGAATGAATCACAAAATGATGTTTCAGTTAAAGCAGAGAACGGTTTCATTAGTGACTCAAAAGAGAGTAACAAAAAGTTATCCAAAAATCAGAAGAAAAAACTTCGAAAGAAATTAAGAGCTAATAGAAGACAAACAGAACAGAAGACGACTGAACCAAAACCAGATCCTAAAGATGACGATCGAATGGACATCGATGAAGAGGATGACGAAGAAGAGATCGAAATCGAGTTAGTTTTACATTTAATTTAATTGGTTTTAAAATGTCTATAAAAGTATTATAATTACTGTTTAGATACGTACCCGAAGCCATCAAAAAGGATCCAATTTATTTCCAGTATCTCCGAGTGTTCGACAAATTCAGAACCGGAGAGTCAGATAAAAGTCATGAGGAAGAAGACGTTTATGTGGATCCGGTGAAGAAGATGTTGGAGCGTAAGAAACCGGTAGATATGGAACTGAAAGACGACGACGAGAGGAGAGACGGCGAACACAAGATATCTAAACGAAAACTCAAACAAATGACTCGAATGACTGTTTCAGAATTAAAACAAAGAGTCAGTCATCCGGAACTGGTAGAGATGCATGACGTCACTGCTAAAGACCCGCTCCTCTTATTGCACTTAAAAGTATGTATTAATTTATTGATAATTATTTCCTAAAATCTATTGTTTAATGTGATTATTAGGCGACTCGCAATTCAGTGCCCGTTCCCCGTCACTGGTGTTATAAACGTAAGTATCTTCAGGGAAAGCGAGGTTTTGAAAAGCCTCCGTTTAAACTCCCGGAGTTTATTAGAAAGACGGGTATAATGGAGATGAGACAGGCTTTACAGGAAAAGGAAGAGTCGAAGTCATTAAAGGCTCAAATGAGGGAAAAGATTAGACCAAAAATGGGAAAAATAGATATCGATTACCAGAAACTACACGACGCCTTCTTTAAGTGGCAGACAAAACCTAAAATGACAATTCATGGCGATCTTTACTACGAGGGGAAGGAGTTTGAGACCCGACTCAAAGAGAAAAAGCCGGGAGAGTTATCCAGTGAATTGAGGACTGCATTGGGAATGCCTACCGGACCCAATGCCAATAAATGTCCGCCTCCATGGCTGATAGCTATGCAGAGATATGGACCGCCACCTTCTTATCCAAATATCAAAATCCCAGGTCTTAACGCTCCCATACCTGAAGGCTGTTCTTTTGGTTATCATGCGGGAGGATGGGGTAAACCTCCAGTTGATGAATACGGACGTCCCCTCTATGGCGATGTCTTCGGCACGTCTTCTACAGGAGAAATAAATGTCATCGAAGAAGAAGTCGATCGAAGTCTTTGGGGAGAAATGGATTCTGAATCAGAAGAGGAAGAGGAGTCATCAGAAGAAGAGGAAGAGCCCGAAGCGGCCGCCACTGCAGGCAAACCACCCAATGCTAAAGAAGTTGACGAATCAGGTTTTGTGACGCCTGCAGAAGGTTTGGTAACTCCGAGTGGATTGACATCAGTTCCGACGGGAATGGAAACACCGGATATGATTGAGTTAAGGAAAAGAAAACAAATTGAAGCGGAAATGGAAAGGTTTGACCACTTTTTTGATTATAATTTTTTAGTTATTAATAATCTTTTAATTTGTGATTTTAGTGGCGATAATCCGGCGCTCTATACAGTGATCCCCGAAAAGAAAGGCGATAAGATTGGACGGGAAATGATGGGTTCGGCTCATACTTATGATATGAGTGCAGCCACTCTCAGAAAAGGTCAGGGAATAGACGTAGCACTGGATCCCAGCGATCTCGAGGCCGGATCTCTGGACTCGGCGTCAGTGGCCGCCAGATATGAACAAACAATGAAAGAACAGTCATCCCATTTGGCAAAAGAAGACTTGTCTGATATGGTGGCCGAACACGCGGCCCGACAAAAACGTAAGAAAGGACAGGACAGCAGTAAGTCTTCGAAGAAATATCAGTTCAAGTTTTGAAAATAAAACTTTGCGTTCAATTATTGACCAAAAAATTTGTTTTTTGTCAAAATTTGTATATTTATTAGTTTTAAACACAAGTTTCGAATCGAAACTTTCGGTAAATATTTTTGCAGTCGTTTTCAATGTTTGAGAACTTTTTTAATCTGTTTTTCATTTTTCTTTTCATAATTTTTTTTTCTGAAAAAAAGTGTTTTTCTCTCACAAAACAAATGTTTGAATCAAAGCCTAAAAAATTAGTGTTTTTATTGATTTATTGACACATTTGTGACGAATCACTATTTGATGCAAAACACAAAATCTATTAAATTAATGATAATTTGAAAAAATAAAACCATTTTTATTGCATATTTCGAGTCTAACATAAAATACAATTTAAATTAAAAACAATATTTGAGGTCAGAGTTTAAAATTATTGTCTCTTTCGAGACTCTATTTTGCTTTTAATGGATGACTTCCAGGCCATGTCATAGAAGAGACCACCGATAAAGTAGAAGACAATCATCACTGAAACGCCTCCCAAAAGGAAAGCTATTCTAAAGGGCCAGTTCAGCACTTCTAGCACTGGATATACCCAGTGGTTGGTTCCTATTCCCAGATATAACACCCAAAGACCGTATACTGTGATAACAGAGTTTAGAAGAGTTAGTCCTTTATTCTGTGCTCTTCTGTTGTGATCAACCAAATAATTTTCGGTTAAAACAATCGGCAAAATAAAGGTATGTGTCGTGTGGTTCAACCAAATGGGATACCATTTTTCAATTCCTACGGGAAATATCAGTTCCCTATCGATTGCATATAAGCTCCAGAAAGAGAAGGACACGAAAGCGGCGATTGGAAGCGCCAACGAATTGAAGATTGTGTCCCGAAGTCTGACAATAAACGGCTGTTTTGTCTTATTTCGGTTATTGTTGGGATTTGCGATAAAATCACAGATCAATGCAATGGTAAATGTCATGAACTGAATCCAGAGATCCCAATACGTTAAGAACTTGAGCCGACCTCCGATTACATTCTTGTCTTTGGGAGGCATTTCGTGGAGGAATAGCCAACACAACGAATAGCCGTAAGTTATGAATGAAATTAAATGTAAAATAACCGAAAGTGGATACGATTTGACACTCATTCTGATCACACCTTTGCCTCAATTTATTTCGGTTTTGAAATTAAATAAAAAATTAAATAAATTTAAATCACAAAACAATTTCTGTTGAAATCATTGGAGAAATCAATTGATTTAAAGACTAAAAGTTGAGTTCATTTGTACTTAAATTTAAACAAAAGTTGTAATAAATTGAACCCTTAGTTAAGCCCTTATTAAACACCAATCAAACCAATTATGAAATTGTTTTGAAATCAGATTTATTGTTGTGAAGAGGCTTTGGCTGAGCCTCTGGCGGATCATTGCCTCTACTCTTAGTTAGTCGTCAACATTACAGATGGCATTAGACATCATCTGAAGGGAGTAATGATGTGATGAAATGTCAATACGTTTTCACACATTTTTGATGTAATTTTTTGAGTTTTTATTTATTTATTTAATACCAAAACGTTTGCATTTTTTAGTCAACTCATAGACTAATCGATACAATGAATGACTGATTATTTGTTATCAAATCTGTTTAGTAATAAATTATTAATAATTTATTTGTTTTTAATGCAATTATTTTAAAACAAATCATCAAAACTTGCAAATAATGGCCGCACTTCTGAAAAATCAAATTCTTAAACACCTCTCGAAGTAATCACTTTTGGATCAAATGTTATGTCATTTAATTAACCCTTACTTTGTCTTAAGGTTTACAAAGAACTTATCGGCAGATAAACTGAATTTGAGTGCAATAAAGGGTTGTTGTGATGTCCATAACATTGAATTAAATGAATCGGTTTTAATGGATTTGTTGGAACTCCCGGTTTGGATGTCCTTAAGTCGAGCCGTTTGTAATCACGTCTCACTTAAGGTCCAGTGGATGAAACTGAAGACACTTCCCATTTATTTGGCTTTAGATGAAGTGGTAGTCGATATCGAAACTGTCGAAGACTTCAGACAAAATTCCAAAACGAAGACAAATCAGCCCTCATATGCGTCAGTCCTCTCCTCCTCTTCTACTCTAATGTCTGACTAATAATTTATTAATTTTTAGTGATTCCGGAAAATATGGTTTTACTGATCGAGTCTTTGATGGGATGACTGTTACTATAAATTCAGTTATCATTACATTTAAGTCAAAGGTTTTCAACGCTTCACTTCAGGTGATAATTATTTCAAGTCTTCGCCCGAATATATCTCTAATTTGTTTAACAGTTGTCGCGCGTAATGATTGAGAGCCGACCACCGAATTGGAAAAGAACTGCAGACCTGAGGCTGACTCGCATTAAAGACCCAAATAGAGGACAGATATTAATTTTCAAGCACTTGGAGTGGCAGACATTGCGGTTCGAAGCAAAGGCCGAGTCTAATATAGTTCAGACACCGTTACGACTGATCACAAATCAGGCCACGTGTCGGATCACTATTAAGAAGAAATTAAGCGATTGTTCCCTTTTGGGCGCCAGAATTATGTTCATATTTGACGATCTCTTATGGGTATTAACTGACGCACAACTCTTGTCTGCACTTCATTTCGCTGACTATTTGGGAGATCTAATCAAAAGAGCGCCGCGAACTAAGAACTTCTCCGAACTATCAGTTGCTTCTCATTCGCCAACATTTACGACACTAAAGAACATGAGTTCCAGTTCTGCCGCCAGTTCTCAATCAACAGTCAGTCGTCTCTTCAGTCAATACGATATCATTGAGACCTCACATCACGTATTCGTCAGTCGTATTGAAATGCATTTATGCGATGATTTAGACCCAAATAATGGCCGTTCTCTTCATCCCAGTCTTAAAGATGGCGGCGCTCTTCAAATCACTCTATCAAAGCTTGTGATCGATGTATATCCCTATCAAAAAGTAATCGCAAATCGCAATCATTGGCTCAGATATTCTGATCCCTCTTCGAGTCGTATTCATTGGATTAATCAACACTTGGAGTCATTTTTCGATAAGAAATCCAAAACAATGCCTCCACAGCCGTCGGGAATTAGGCCTTCGGTTCGGTCACAGACACGGTCTTCATTGAGTCAATTGATGTCAAGAGTGGTATTAATTCGTTTGTCTGACTATTCTGTGAGTTGTGTCACAACAAATATGACCACAAAATTAAAACTAAACGAGAAGTTTATCGCAACCGATAAGTCGGCTCCACTTCCCGACGATATGATGGCTTTCTATTTGGAACTCAATAACTATTATTATTTTGATTCTAATGAAGTGGTTCCCGAAGGAACAGCTTTTATACATTTGGCTCCACTCAAAGTAACATTCGATTCGACGACACTCTTATGGATGAATGCATTTCAGTCTAATCTTCACAACGCAATGGTTAAACTCCAAGAAATGCTTCCCCAACAGGAAAAACAAAGTCTTTATACACGAATCGAATGTTTAATGCCTTTAATTATAATCAGATGTCCCGACGATTCAGAATATTCTGCACTCGAATTGAAAAGCGCTCGAATAGTAGTCGTAAACTGTGAAACAGAAAAGTCTAGTTTTGATGACTTGAATGCTATGATGGAAGGGATGGGAAGCACTCCCTTTTTGTACGATAGAGAGTCTTTTCCATGGCTAGAGTCAGATCCAAAGCCTATTTCAGATGAGTTCCTCTCAAACTTAGCTCAACTAAAATCTAGTGAAAAATCTTCAGACATTTGGACGATTCGAATGGACCCGTTGTGGGCTGAGTTCAGAAATCGTAAAACATCTAAATTTCAATCACTTTTAGAACCCCTTCCCATTGTTTTATGGGCTTTTGAGTCACAACCAAAAAAAGACAAAATGAGTGATAATTCAGAACCAGATATAAGTCTATTATTGTGTATTTCATCGACAGTCAAAGTACAGCTCAATCACAACCAATACTTGTTTTTAATGAGATTTTTGGAACAATTGAGTGAATTCGGAGTTCAAATGAATTGCGACACAATTACTATACAAAAAGCAGACAACTCTTCACAAAACAATATATTTAAAAGCATTTCATTAATTACAGCCATTCCTAACATTGAATTAGTTCTAAAACTGAGCGAAGAATATCAAACTTATCGAAGTATTGGTGTTTCCCCTCCGCATTCATCACTCGACTTGAGGTCGCTATCGATTAATGAAAAATTATCACTCGATTCAGAGATAAATACTCTTATGGTTGGAATTAATTCAACCGAAAGATTAGAAACGATACAAATTCCAAAATCAAGCAGCGATTCACTACTGGCGGGCAGTTCTCTAAGTCTGGAGACTAACAAATCGACTCAAAAGAGTGATTCTTCGAAAACGCATAATACGTCAAACAATAGTCTTCAGTCGTCCTCTTCGTTGGCAGCCATACCTTCGTATCCAATTCATAATAAACTACAAAACGCGGCAAACATTTCATTTCAGTTCAAAAAATCTTCAAATTCTGATGGAATGAGTCTTAAAAGTAATTCTACTTTCAATGAATCGATTTTAACGGACTTTTCTCCCATCGATGACGACAATCGTTCCATAAGAAGTGATTTGTCTGCAGAAAGCGATCAGTTTGTTGTCGTTGGCTTTGAGAATATGGCTCAAGAAGAAGAAGAAGAAGACATCTTTGGAATCGCTCGCATTGAATCCGCAGATGAAGTAAAAGAAGATTCGATTGTGGACTCGCCATCAGATGCCTCAGAAGCCAACAGTGCCTCTCATCAACCAATTGATACTCCAATTAGTGTAACATTACTGCAGATAAAGCTTTCAAATATAAATTTAGTCCAACAGTCAAAAGGATTTCATTCAAAAATACTACTAAACTGTTCCGATATATCACTTTCCGAATACATTAAAATGCCTTTCAGTGAATACCAGATATTTACAAATCAAAGGAATGTAAATAAAGGCAACAATCAGTTGATTGCAATCAATTCAAATGAAAATCTATCGGAAGTAACCCTAAGATTAGAATCGTATTCAAAACTCAATATTAAAGACGAATTAATTACTGTTTTTGTTAATAATATTGAGTCAACGCTTCACATGGACTCAGTCCGGCTTTTGACTGATTTTATTTTGGATGAAGAGATGGCTTATGTGCCGCCCACTCATATATTTCTTAATAATATCTGTTTTACTCTAATTGATGACAAAGTGAGTGCACCACCGCTTGCACTCAATATTCCTCGGCTTCTAATCAAAAGGGATAAAAGCAATCAAATGAATATTTTGCCGATTAATAAGAGTATGACTTTTAATATATTCTTTAAATTTGTTTTAAACCTCTTTTGTGTCACATTTCAGGTCAGATATCATCGGCAAAGACTGAGGAGTTATCAATACCTCATTTAAAGCTTAGGCAACGAAATGAGGAGACAATCGAGTCTAAGATTGGCTTAAATGTTAGTAAACTAAATGAGTCTAACAGTGAAACAGAAATAGTGGATCAAATTCTTAAGAAAAACGAGAATTTAGTTCAAGAAATTGAAAGAATCAGAAAAGAAAACATAGAATTAAAAAATAAATTGAAAACATATCAAAGTTTAGATTAAAGTATAGAAGTTTTGACTAAAGTTTTTAATTATTAGCTCAGCATTTAATTGGATTCTAAAACTGTTTTAATAATTTGTTGGAAAATTGTTTTTCAATTTATAATATAAATGTATTTTTTGTTTATATCTCCAAAGATTTAAAAACTATTATCAAAAGAGCTTTTTATTTATTTCGGTGATTATGGCTGAAAGACCTGACATATCATTAATTCAAATGTTGACAACCCTTTCAGACAAATGACAGAACGACAGGGAATGGAACTCAAAAATAACAACAATAAGAGATTTGAAGAAAAAAATATTAATTAAAGAAATAAAATGTGAGAATATATACAAATCGATGAATTGATTGAAAAAACAATTCTAATAATCATAACATAATTTGTATTCAAATAAATACTTCTATTATTAGTTTAGATACAAATTATTACAATTTTAGAGTTTAGAAGTATTTGTTATTAAATAAAAATAAAGTTTCCGTTATTATTGTCGCAGACATCTGTCGAAGTAATTGCTGCCCACCTGTCCTCCAATCATAGCTTTCTTAACATTCTGTTCGAATAAACGTCGGTTTGTTTGAAGCACTTCTGCCGCCTCTTTGTTGAGCGGATCCTCGGGATTGGGCTCCTGTTTAGACAATTATCTTATATTAAAAAGTATTCAATTTTGAAATTAAAGTCAAAAACTGACTAAAAAGAGATATTGCAGTCCGTAAACAATGGAATTGATTGTAAGAACAGGTTTCCAGTCTTCGCGCAGAATATTAAGACAGACATTGCCTTCGAGATCAATGTTCGGGTGATATACTTTGGTCTCACATTTGACTTTCGGGGGTTCGTGTGGATAGTTCTGAGACACCTTAAAACTAAAGGTAAACTTTCCTCCCTTATAGAAGCCCTGACACAACAAATTCAAATTAAAATTAAAATTCAGTCAACAAATGGTCAAAAATGGTAATCACTTCGTCCGGACATATGATTATCTTGAAGTTAAGCAGATCCTGATCCGGGTCTGGAACTAGACTGCAGTTCTTCGGTAGAGTCAACTCATTTATGTCTACAAAACAAAACCAAAACATTTAATTAGTCATTGAAAACAGGTTTTGCAAAAATGACAACAAATGTCCACCAAATGGACAAACTGTCCGTCAATTAAACCTTTAGTGATCCGAATCTGTGCCGCAGTATTGCGTTTGTTTTGGTTCTGAGAACTTTGATTTGAATTCTGGTTTTGTGTCTTCAATGAAAACAATCGGATCATTGTTTTGACCACTTTTTTAAAATACAATTAAATAAAAATCAATTATTGATTACTTCAGACGATATCTAATATTAATTTGTTTGACAACAAAATTAAAATTAAGTATAATTTGATTTAAAAATAAATTTAAAACAAATGACTGATTAAATCAATCAAAAGATCCTGAAATTCAGTGACAAAAAGAAATGAAAGGATAGACACAAACACTACAAATAATGTCTCACAAAATATCTTCATTTCAATGGTTTATCACTCAAAACAAATTCAATTAATTGGACGTAATTTATAAACATTTCATTTACTCACTGTTCAGCTGTTTTTAATGCAGAGGAAGAATAAATTGAAACACCATTTGATCAGAAGATTCAACAATAGAATTGGTACAAGCTTAAATTAAGTTATATACCAGAACAAACAAACCAGAGAAGTGTTTGAGTCAAACACATAATTTAATTACAATTTAAATCAATAAATCAAGAGTTGATTGGATGTTGAGTTTCAACCCCCACCCCATCCCACCACCTATTTATTAATTAAAAATGGTGCTTGCTCATTTTGTGTCCATAATATTGGTTTAATTGTTGTCTGTCGACAAACTAATGTCAAACGTTTGCAGTCATCCCATTCTAGTGAAGAACAGTACTGTTTGGGTGACATTCGGTCAACGAATCGCTGATCAGGTGTTCGCTCTGTCAGATCCAATACCACCCGAAAGGCCTATCAATGGACTCGAAATTTTGTAACCCGCAAACAGTCGGTCCAACAGTGGAGTTGTCGACGATATGGACGACTCGTCAGATGGAAAATGTTTACCGAACTGTGAATCGAGCGATAAATTCCATTCACCTGTAAATACCTGTCCTCGAAATGATAATCTCAAGAGAAAGGAAGGGTAAACGAAAGCTCTGAACAAATCGCCGAACAAAGAGGATGACCACAAAACTCTAGTTCGATGTCGAGCCCTAATCTATATGACTGACATCGAGGGCTGTCATATAATCAGCAATTTTTCTAAGGTTTGTAACAATTCTGAAGAAAATATTAATTTATTTCTGAATTTTATTTCTATTTTCAGGAAAAACTGTCGTTTCTATCGTATAACGTGTCGTCTATTTTAACCCTTCCTTTATATCAAACGCAATGCTTCGCAAATGTTAATAAACTTCAGTTATCTGATGACCAAAACTGAAGACAGAGTCTGTTCACCAGAAAAGACATTTTTTGCGGATTTCTGAACTGAAGAATATTTTGCCATCGATTTAGACATTAATTATAATTCATTTCTTAAATATTTATTAGTTTTAAAGTATTTCTAATTTTTAATAATTTATTAGAAATTTGTTTCTAATTTCAATACAATATTTAGTTTTAATTTTATTATTTTTTAAATAAAAAGATTTAAAATTAAAATTTAATTCAATTAAAAAGTTTTTTAACAAAAAAATAAATTAATGGAAATTTCCAGTAAAGAAATATTGTATAAAAGTAAGTGCCCTCCGCTTCGCTCCGGGCTTAAGAATCTGGTTTCGTCGCTACGCGACGAAACACTATTTTCGCCTCCAGGTTCGAACCCACAATCTCTTATTCGTTGTCGTGCCATTTGCTAACTGAGCTAACCTCGCCGCCCACCCACCCTTTACTTAAAAGATATATTTATTATTAATTCAGGACTTGTTTTCAAAGTGTTTATTAAATAAAAAATAAACTTTTTATTTGAGAAAAGAGTTCTGCAGTTGGAATCGAACTCTGGCTCTAAGCTTCAAATGCTGTGAAGGTGACCACTACGCCATTCACCCAATTGTTATCCAAATGTTTTTAAATTATTTGATCACAACTACTGTACTTGGTAAGCTCAAACTGGACATAGGAAAAGTACAGTAAACCTCTTTACTGGAAATCATAATAGAAAATCATATATTTTGTTTTTACTTGTTTGTTTACTTTTTGTTTTAACAAATGAGACTTATCTGGAGAAATTTCTATTCATATCATTCTAAAAATTGGTGTTCATCTCAAAATTATATTCAAATCAAGTAATGGGTTCGAAATTAATAAGAAAGTCATATTTTTCATGTATGACCTCCATGTCCAGTTTGAATTTACTTCATATAGTATTTTTATCGATTTATTAGTGTTTCGCTCATTTTGTGTCAAACATTTAGTAGTGTTTGAAATCAAAAGTTTTGAAAAAAATTTGATATTTTTTTGACAGAACTCAAGCAATACTTTGATTAATTCCTGAGTAATATATAAAATATTGAAATTTGGGGCAAATATAAGATTTTATCACTTAAAATATCTACAAAAGAGTGGGAAATACATAATATTTCGTTTGAAGTAATGGCGAATTTGTCTGATTTACAGAATAACAAAAAAACTATATTAATATAAGTCCAATGATATGCCATTTCTTTGGGGCAATTTTGAAGTGAATACTTTCCAATTTGAAAATTAATTCTAATATTAAATCCGAGTCAGAGATAAAGATATTAAAAAGATATCCAAACACTAATTGAGAACAAATTTAATTAACTTAAAAATTTTGAAAGGAACCACTTCTTAGTGACCTATAATCATACGTTTTGTCAAAAAATTTCAACAGGTTTTGAATGAGATGTGCGACAAAATAACAATTTTGTTTCTAATAGAATAGACAGAGCTATGAGCAGAATATAATTTATCGTATGTTGTGTTTCGGATTCAAAAATATCACACGAAAAACGAATCACAAATCAATATCAGAGTTAATGCGGTCTATTTGCAGATTTATTCAACAGACAAACTCTTGAGAAATGGTCACAACAAAAGTTATTTCAATACAAACGCAGCCAAATGTCAAAAACAACACTAAAAATACTCTAAATAGACATCAAATTATAAATTATAAAATTTATTTAAAAATAAGTGTTTATTTCACGTGACTTCACGTGACTTACAACTAATCCGTTTTCAAAAAATGTTTGTATAATCGACTTAATTATTATTTGCCATTAAAGCTAAATAGGATCTCAAACTGATTATTATCCGCTCCCAAAATGTCTAGAGTCTAGACTATTAGATAAATAAATTTATTATAACCGAATGCATACATCAATTCTCATAATAAAAGACAATTGTATTAATACTTAGAAAATATGTATGTATTTATGGTATCATAGAAGAGTTTTAAGACTTTGTTCAGAAATTTCATTTAATTCAGAAATAAAGAGGCATAAAATTTATGAATAAATCAATCAAATCCTATATAAAAGATGACACAAATTGGATGCAATCAATAATTAAGTTAATACTTAAGACATAAAAATAAATAATTAATAACAAGAATTTTAAAAATATAAAACCGAAGATTCTTCAGAAAATTCACGAAAATTTCATAAAAAATGATTAAAATTCTCAAAAGTGATTAAAGGAATGGAAGAAATAACTTCTCTTTAATATATTGGGTATTACATAAAATTGTTGGGACGGCTGTCAGGACGACGACCTCACATAATAACTACACGCGAAACACAACCTGTAGTGCTATAGAAAGCGAGAAATTCATTGCAACAAAAGGTCATCAAAATTCAATGTCAACATTAAAACAGTTCGCAAACCAATAAAAATATGAAATACTGAAGAAATTGCTTTTAGTTTACAATCATTTGAATCTTTACAATCATTAAAATACCAAAACTTAAGCGACAAAATAGACTCTACTCTACATTTATTCAGAAGATTTAATCACATTATTTCTAATATTAGATCCTTCACCACATTTTTAAACCATAATCTTATCCCACAAATGGATAATTCAAAACAATAAATGAAAGTCTGGTCTTATATTATGAACAGAAAGAAAATATGAAATTCTTTACAAAGAAAACCATTAAAATAGTTTAGAAATTAATTTCGATTTTAGAATACAATTCCTCTGAAATATAATTTTCAAAAAAATAAGAATAGAAAATATTGTGTTGGAAAGGGATCTGACTTTAAAGGACTACAATATTATTGTGAAGTGTAGAGTAAATACCAATTTTCGGTGAAATCTGAATATACTTTTTTGTCTACAAAAAACTTTCGCATCACATGAGGTGTATATTTGTGTATATTTTTCTCACTCAATCGTTCAGTCAGTGATTTTTTGAGAACCGGTTTCACCCGAAATATAAAACTAAATAAAATGAATAAAAAACTGGAAGAAGAGTCAAGTGATTCACAACAGGTATGCTATGGTTTGGTTTAGACTTTCAATCAATTTGTGTCGTTTAACTCTTGAACCAACATTTTTAACAAGAATTTGTCAAATTTTCTCTCTAAAGAGTCTAATTAATCACTTCAATTGTGTTTAATTCTCGATAAAACTCTTTTATTCAACCATTCAATGAATGACGAATTCAATCAAATTATTTGAGTCTTTTTTAAGGAAAAATCTGTCGAATAATAAAATTTTAAGCTTTTTATTAAAATTCAATTCTTATCGTATTTTCCGGTAAAGAAAGCCTTCATTTTTAAGCAATTCGTTCAAAATCTATTCAAAGCCTTTCTTAAAGTTTAGGTATAAGGATGTGATTAAGTATTAAAATTTCGATGCAAATCATATCTATTCTTATAACTTATAGCCATTGGTTTCATAAAATTTATAATTTATTCGAAATAAATTAAGTTTCCAAATATACACATATATTTAATTCAGAATATATATATTCTTGTAGAAAATAGAAACAAAAAAAGTTATAGTTTAAACTGATTTTGTGTTTTGGGCGGAATTTTTGGGGATCGAGTGGAATGGCAGCGCTTTAAAATTCAAATTCAAATTGCATTTAAAAATTTAACGATTGTCTTAGGAAAAGGACTGCCAACAAAAAAAGGAATTAACTGTTTTCATGACTCGAATAATTTAAGCTAATTTTGAATACTAGAGTTGTCATGCATGCCATCCATTCAATTGTCTTCAATCACTCTTTATGTTTACTATTATTAATATTAATTTTTTCTTTAAGAAATTCATCGAAAGAGTCAAACCTTTGCTTTTATTTTAATGTTTTGTTTGTTAGGAAATATTGCGAAAATTGCCATTTATTTTGAAATGTAAACAAAATTAGATTTTCATTATTGATGTCATTATCGTTATATCATTATAGCTTACAATTAATATTTTTTGCTAATTTTTGAGTTCAAGTTTGACTCATTTAAATGTTTGGTAATTATTGATTGACTTTTGGAATAAAATTATAGATTTTATTAATTTTGTATTCTTATTATTTTATTCTATTCTATTTGTATT
>JAQGBR010000058.1:0-21961 GCA_034698525.1 Achipteria nitens | reverse complement strand
CAAATCATCCTAAAGTGTACATAAGAAGGAGCAGTTCATAACATCGGAGTACATATCATGGAGATTTTACTGTATAACTATTATTAATAAATAATTAATATAACTTTGTTATATTAAATTGGTTAACTCTCTCTCTCTCTCTCTCTCTCTCTCTCTCTCTCTCTCTCATCCTATCTCTTTACCTGGGGTGTAGTGACTTGAGGTGGTGGGGTCGCCAAATTTATATATTACGAAAACCTCGTTATTGTCGTAAAAAAATGAGTTTTATATGAAATAAAAAATATTTAATAAAAACCTTATTTATCTGAAAATACATTAAAAACGATTTTTTCGACGATAATTAATATTTGAATAAATGAGCGCAGGGTTCAGGAGGAAAGAGACAGAAGAATAAATGATTTAAAGACACAATTGAGTCAAAGTGAAAGGGATATCGAAGATATGAGACGAAGAAATAATGAAAGAGTTCAGTATCTGGAAAATGAATGGCAAAGAGAAGTGGAACGACTCAAAGAAATGCATTCGAGCACTACTAAAAAGCTGAGCGAACAACACGAACAGGACCTAGCTCGTATCAGAAAAATCAAAGAACAGGAAATAGAGTCTGTAAATGCTCTGCAAAACCATGGCTTGTCTTTGGAGAGTCTACTAAATAAATGGGAAAAAAGTGCGCAACAAATAGAAGAACTGCACAAAAGTGTGATCAATAAACAAGAAGAGATACTTAGACACAAATTTAATGACATCGAGATTAAGAATAAACGACTGGAAGAGGTTGAGGTCAACTGGCATTCACTGATTAGTGAGTTGGAAACGGAGAGAAGCCGGTGCTCTGATGAGACTAAAAAACTTTATGATATAATTGAAGAACAAAAACAATTATTACAAACACAACAGAAACGGCTAATCGACGAAAGACTAGATCTCGAAAAAGATAAGAGAAAACTGACTGAAGATAAGGAGTATTTCGATTGTGAGACCATTAAAGTTAGAGACAATTTAAGAAAAGAGTCGGAAGCTATTAGTGAGGAGAGACTCAAATTGAAAGATCAGTTCTCAAACTTAGAGACTCAGAAAAATGAAATCAATTTAAGAGAAATGGAATCAAAACAGACTTTAATTAAAGAAAGGGATGAAATCAATCGATTGTTTAAAGAGGTTGAGGACAAACGCAACGAATTGCATAGAGAGGCCACTCAATTGCAACATCAAAGTATGGCTGTCCAGAGTGAACAGCATCAATTTGAACAAAGAAAACTTATGTTTGATATTGAGAAACAAAAAATGCAAGACTTGGCCCAAGAAATCGCTAAAAGGGCTGAAGAATTGGAAAGTCTCAGTGAAATAGCACTGCATGAGAAACGGGAGGGACATCTAGCTATGGATGAGGCAGATAAGTTTAAAAAGGAATTAGACTCAAGACTCAAGTTTATTGAAGACAGTTTCGCACAATTGAAGATAGAAGAGGACAGAATCACTAAAATGAAGCTCAAAGTCGAACAGGAATTGGAGTACATTAAGGAGACTAAAGATAATATTGTTTGCAATTTATGCGGCGCTGGACTTAACAGAGGTTTTAATAAAATTTTAATATATTTTTAATTCTCAACTAATAATGAATTGAATTTTCAGCCAAAATCAATGGAATGACAACAAAACATCCTTCAAATGATTTTAATAACATTTCTTCATACTATCCAACCAATCAGTGGTCGGGAATACAAGACAACGATAGGGCTCTTCTCATTTGGCAGATAAGTGGACAACAGGACGCGGCACTACTCGAACAGGAAACCGCTTTTGTCAACGCTATCCGATCCCAAACACAGACCACAGGAATAGCGTTCCAACAAAATGACTATTTCTTCAATTGACTCATAACTTCAAATGAAAACTCCAATAAAAAGTCAATTATAACTCAGGGCATTGAACAGTGAGACAGAGTGGACAGCCATTGCATTATCCGGATATATATTTTATGGTTTAAAATATAAAATATTTTACTTTTGAAAGACTTTAATAACTTTTGTAATCATTTATTCGAATAAATTGATTGAAATAAATGGAAAATAATTCAAAAGAAATGGTTTTATTCCAAACATAAGTCAATCACAATATAAATCTCAGTTCTTATACCCCCGACTGGCCCGACGTCCTCGAGCTCTCTCGAACTTACGACCCTTTGATCTGACGTATGGTTTAGTGTGACTGTGCGGCACTCCCGGCGCTCTTCCGAAGTGTTTGCACGCCTCCCGAGCATTACGCGGGCCCTGAATGAGGACAGTGTTCTCACCTCTGGGTGAACGGACAGCCAACTGATCCAAAGTGAGTACTTCTCCGCCAGCCTTCAGAATACGAGCCCTCGCCGTTTTGGTCACTCGAAGCGCACAGACACTCAATTTTGGTACAGTATAGAGACGTACGTCGTCTGTGATCGTACCGATAACTACAGCTATCTTTCCCTGTCTTTCCTTTTTACTCATTTGGATTTTCTGGTAATTATTAAACAAATTATCCTTAAAATAGAGTTCAATACAAAGAAGGGCTCAAAACAAATACCAAACGTCTGAGAGTAAGGGGCGGTCTATTGGTTTTACTCATAAATAGTCGGCGCAAAACTATTTTATTGAACTTCTGACCAGTTCTTCGGGCGAGGAATCGATACAACTATTAAATTAATAATAAATATAATGAAAATCAATGCAAGTGTTGAACACGTGTTAAGACATACCTTAACCAATAGCAACAAATACGGGTCTTTACTCTTAGGGGCCGTTCGCCGCACTTTGCGGTCATTCTTATGGTTAATATCAATACCCTTTTGATAAATAAAAATAATATTTAATTCAATTAAATTAACTGTAAATCAAATTAAACAAACGTTAAGTACTCACCATTTTTGCGGATTGGATGCAAAGGGACTGTTTCTATAAAACTTATTGTCAGCACTAAAATCGATGTCAGACTTAAAATATTGAAAATCCAGTCATTGCTTCCGACTTCCGATTATAACAAAACAATCCCTCGATTTTGAAACCAAAAATCAATGCTTTTCCGACAAAACTCATACATAAATCACGTCTGAATAGAAATGTCAATAAATTAAGACCCCATTAATCAATGTTTGAAAGTCTATAGAATAAGACATAAATTCAAATCAGATAAAGAATTGGTGTTTATATGTCTGATCCCTTTTGACATAAGTGGGTCATCAATTGAGGACAGAATCTGACCATTTCTTTATAAATTTGTTTCTTTAAATCTTTTTGTCTCTTAAACTCTTTGAGATTTTCAAATAAAAATAGTTTTTTGGTTCAAAAAAGTAATTTTTATTTAAAAAACAATTTTTAAAAACGGATTTCTATTTGTTTGGGACACTAATAGTGTTATAGCCGTGAAATTTTTCCATCCAATGAATATTCAATTCATTAAATGAAATCTAGACTTTGAATAAATAAAGATTTAATTAAAACAAAATTTTGTCACTTCATCTCAGACTTTCATTAATTGAATAACAGCGCACAGGTATATTTATGACAACATCAGGGAATACCTTTACTTATGGGCCTAATTGTTTTTATTACTATTAGTTGTGGGGTAATAAAATTCAATTTACTAATTAGTAGTTCTCAAACAATTGTCTGATTAGAGCCATTTTCATCGTCAAAATAGTGTCTTAATGTTTACTGATTTAGTCGAGTCAAAAAGTCTACATTGATAAGTTTAAAAGCTACAGTTGTGAAGGGTGCTTACCTAAACATAATTTATGAACTTGAAGAATTTGGTTGGCAAAAAATCTTTTAGACTGATTTGATAATCTAATACAAGTTAGGGCTAACTGTATCAAGTTTTATAGACAATGTTTTTTCAAACTTAAATTGATTAAACAAACAAAAATCTTATATTTTACAGACAAACAAATAAATTGCAAGTTTAAACAGAGTGCTGATAGAGTGACCCAACACTTCAATTAGTTGTTGTGATAAAGGCTTGACTGCATTATATTAGAGACTTATGTAATGCAAAGCAGAGAAAACAATATCAATGAGTAATTCATTCATTGAAAGAATTCTCTCCTATTTTAATGTTTTTTTGGGAGTTTTGAGAAAAATATCACTCAATTAATAAATAAATAACTGATTAATAATTTATTTATTCATTAAAAAGTCATTTATAGTTAATTAAAGTATAAATTCAATAAAATATATAAATCTAAACAAAAAGACATAAAATATTAAAATTTAATTAATTTGTTGATCACTGAGTATAACACTATTTCCTCAGTTTTTATTCAATTCAAGTAATTATTTATACATTTTATTCAATTAATAGATTAAAATCTATATTTGAAATAATTTATTGATTTAATAATAGATATATTGATTGACGAGTTTTGGAGTAATTTATTAATAGATTTATTTCTGTTTTGTTTACAGATTTGACAAATGATTGAAAACAAATATAATCTGAAATATCGATCAAATGTTCAAATGATTGGAAATCAAAGACATTAAATAAATACCGTATAAATCAATGGCAGACTATTATCATCGATAACTCATTTAAGTTATTTGTTTGTTTGTAAACAATCAAAACAAGTGATAAATTAGTGAAATCTTTTTTCGACAAAATATTTGAACTGATTTTTATATTAAATGGTTTACTGATCCGATTGTTTAACAATGAATTGTCATCAGGTGTTGACCGGAGCTGTAAATTCTGGTGATAATTGTTATAGTGTTGGCTCTGTTGAGGGCATTCCTTTTGTGGCCTACAGTTCGGGCTGTAATGTTGTAATTCTGTCCTCTGGTCTACAAAGAGTTCAAATAATCGCAGGTATTCTTTATGGCAATATTCAAGTCAATTGTCTCGACTGTTCGACAGATGTGGGAAAGATTGGCGCCGCTTATGGACACAAGATATATATCTTCGAACCGACGCCTCTCTTACATCAATTGTCAAATCATAAACTGGACTACAAATGGATACAAACGGCGTGTATTGAAACCGATTCTGAAGTCAGTGTTATTTCATGGAATCTCGAGGGAAATAAACTGTTGACCGGCGGTCACACCATTCAAATGTGGCATTTGATAACCAGAACAGTCCCTGAAAGCAATGAAATATACCTAAAAACAGATACCAATGAAAATACTGCTGAAAAAGAAGCGGAAAGTAGTCAATGGCAGTGTGTTTGGCAGTGCACGACCTCAACACCCGTTCATTTTCTTCGCTTCTCTCCCGACGGAACCCTTTTCGTATCGGCGGGAAAGTCAGACCGTTTGGTCAAAATATGGTACGAAAGCGCCGCCAAAAATAGTCCGATCGCTAAGACTTTGTTGGAGAGATTACAAGAGAACGATAGTCACCATCAGATCCCTCCTTCAACTGATGTAGACTTTTCCTTCATATATATCGCACACCCCCGGGCTGTCACCGGTATTTCATGGCGTAAAGTCAGTAAATATATGCCGCGCGGGTCAGTGGCTAATATGTTAGTGACCTCCTGTCGCGACAATATATGCCGTCTTTGGGTTCAGACGTTACTACCAGAGGACGGTTTAGTCAATTTGAGTCAAATCGAAGCCCTTTCTAATTATGTGGTGCCCAGAGCTCAGACTCAACGCCATCGACAAAAAATAATGCAAAGACTTAAACAAATGAAGTCTTTGAGTCAATTCAAAAAGAGACAACAGGTGGCCATCGATGACACACATTTGAATGGAGCGATTCCTACCCTTCCCAGTACTTTCAGTGTACACGACTTTCACAGTTTTGGTATTCACGGGACATCTATGGCTCCGGGACTTCATTTCCATTTGACGGCCAGTATTAATGCAGAAACAGACATACCATTAGTGCCGAGTCTTTCGGCCAATACTAATGGCAACGAAAGCACCACTAAATCCAGTTTTGTAGTCCATTGGCTCAACAATAAAGACATGTTTTTCACTCAATCGGCAGAAAAAATTTTACACGAAATCAGTTTAAAAATAATTCAAAGCGAAACCCATTTGGCTAACAGTGATGTCGGAAGTGATACGGGAGAGGCGGACGGCGCCGACACAGATCCTGAGACAGACGGTGCCAGCATTACTACTGCAGAATCTAATCGCAAATTTCGTAAACCTATTCCACAAACAACCAAAAAAAGTTCCAAACTTATAAACAAAGCCTTATCTCCCGATGAGGTCGACCACGAAGAGAGTCGTCTCAACCAAAGTCGTCAAAGCTTTCACACAACTTCTTCTTCGACCTCTTTAGCCACAGAAATGAATGCCTCAAATGTTGCAAATCATTCACAATTGGGAGACCTTTTGGACCGCAAATTAGAAGCTTTGATCAGAGAATGGCACTCAAATTCTGACCTTCTCTTTAGTTTACATCCTTTAGATGGAAGTCTTCTCGTGTGGTCAGTCTATTCGTTAAAATATATCAAAATAATGATAACTAACAGTGAATTGTTATTTAGGTTAATAGAGTGGTTGGATGAGTCGAGTCCCTGTTCCTTCAGACAGCCTCAGATCAGTTTTTCCTCACGTATTCCAAATGCAATACCTTTAGGAGACGCGGCCACTATGTCTCATAATATCGCACTCTATTCGCCGCACTTCTATTTGGATCTAAAGTCGGCACTAATACCCAAATCTTCTCATGAGTCAGACATTGAGTCAAAAGATGTAAACAAAACGAATGCAATAAAAGCCGAATCGACGCCATTCACAGTTCAAACGCCAACCGTTTGTATGCTAACCAAACACATCAACGGATCTCTAAATCTTTGGGATTTGGGTTTCGCTGAGGGCTCACATTTCACACAAGTGCTCAGTATTAGTCATTCCTCAAGAGTTTGTGGCCATCGTTTCCGAGTTAATGACGTGACCTGTCATCCAGTTTTGCCCCTTTTGTTGACCACTTCTCACCACAATTTGCCCGGAATTTCGCCATTCAATGAGGAGACACCCAACTCCTCATTAACTGCTAGTCTTTCTCCTTCGCCTTCTTCTCCATATCCAAAAGGCTTACAAAACACTGGATTTTGTTCAGAGTTAATACTATGGCGGGTCGATGCTGTCGGTCCTCTTTCAAAATCGGGTGGTATAACCGAATTGGCCAGGATCAACTCTTTTGAATTGTCTGCCTTCTCAAACGTTGCGTGGATTCCAACACTCCTCCCGAGCACAACATTGGGCTCAATATCCAACTCTCCGAGTGCTTGCTTTGTAGCCTCCGATGGAAAACAATTACGTATATATCAGGCAGTGATCGACGCCCGCACTCTATTGGCTGAGGTCTCATCCGCTGAACGCAAATTCCGAAAGAAGGGAGACTTAAGTTCTTCTATTAGTGACGACAGCACATCATCAGAAGCCGGTCAATACAGACATGTTGTCAGAGACTCTTTCAAAGTTGTGAGTCTGCAGTCAACCGCACGTCCCGGTTGTATACTTGAGCTCAACTCTATATCAGATGCTGTTCACGACTGGACGAACACACAATTACTTCATGTATTTCAGGAGCAACTGATAAGAGGCGACAGTTCTGATGCCTATCAGTCTTGGAATGAAAAACAATTAAATCAAAAAGGATTGGCTGATTCCAGTTTAGGGGCTGTTGTCGACCTTCGACACAGTGCTGTCTTTGAAGAACCTTTTTATTTGGTTGTCATCGAAAAGAACGAAAGCCAACAATCAGTGCTTCATATGTGGCGCCTTCTAATTGCATCCCAACCGTCGACAGAGTCGAGCAAATATTCGTACGTTCCGGACAGTAATATTGTTCAGGAAAATAGCGATCACTCGAACACCACTTCTCGAAGCAATTCTCCGGATTTGACTGAAAAACATGAGAACACAAACGAAAGATTAAATCAAAGCCAAAATCAAACAAATATTGTGTCTCCGCTCAGAATAACTACCGAAAAGGTCTGCACTCAAGTCTTGTCTTTACCTCCAGATACTGAAGTAATTCACGCGACTCCGGCTGCCGGACACTTGAGCTCATCGAACATATATCCGGCGTGTTTTGCACCCTATCTGATAGTTAGCGCCTGTAGTGATGGGCGCATACTTTTCTGGAGATGTGATACTCAAGAAAGCGATTCATCGAATCAAAAGAATGTCTATCAATGGATTGAATGGAAAATGTTGATGAATAAGGAGGAGTCCAGTGCTTTTGAAGTATCAGGTCTTCCCCTATATGTGTCCTGTGCTTATACAGGCCGCGTCGCCTGTGCTTATAAACAAGGAAAGGCATTCTCGCGCCCCAATTCCCGAAATCAAAACCAAAAATATATTAACGTAACGCTCGCTATAATCGAATGCGAATCTACCGGAGGATCGGAATGGGTTTTGGAGGACACCATTCAAATTAAAAACATACCTTTGCCTCAAACAGATTTGAATTTAGGCATTGATTTGGGACCTCTGGTCGACACAACACTTAGAAACAAATGGACTTCTAATACATTAGTGAGTTGTCTGACGAGTGGTGGAGACGAACACACGACTGAGCACAGGGGCACTAATAATATCCAACGCTTGTTATCAGTTCCGAGTTATACAACAATGCAATCACTAAAGAAAATAATATCAGAAAAAGGAAATCAGTTTACTTTAACACAAAAATCTTTAGTCCAATTGGATTGGGTCTCCACTGAAGATGGCTCTCATATACTCTCCGTATCCGCCGGCTCTAAAATAACACTTTTCACTCCCGTGTCCACAGATATAGCACAGGCTAACCTTCAGGCTATGAAAACTTCTGAGAAGACAATCACCACTCCATCCAATCGCATGCTTTTAAAACAGGCGTCTTCTATGGGACCGTTGACCAGAACTGATGAAATTCGATGGATGACATTGAGATCAACTGATTTGGTAACTGCCGATGGCTTACCTCCACTTCCAATGGAGTTGTCTTGGGTTAGGGACGGCATTCTTGTTGTCGGAATGGATAACGAAATGTTGATTTACACGCAATGGAAAAGTAATTCTTCAGTAGAATCGGTCGAATCGTCGATTGAAATCACAGAATCAAGAGTTTTGGCAGAACACGAACTCTTGACTCACGCACAGGAGTCCTCCCAATTGCGTTTACCAACTCATCCGAGTGCTATACCTCGCTCTCCATCTATCAGTAAGTTTGGAACAAATATGAATAGCGAGCAAAAGAAGAGTTCGACCCCACAAACCACACAACCAACTGATCAGCAGAACGAGTCTGGAATTCCTAATTTATCTCATTTGCCAGACTTTGGTATATTTGAGACCAGTCGATTGGCCTGTCCTGTTCTGCCTCAATACCATCCAAAACAATTGATGGAATTGTTAGCATTCGGTAAAATCCAAAGGGTTCGGGCAATTTTAGGACATTTGGTCGCCTGTTTGGCGTCAATGAACTCAAAGAAAGATTATTTACAATACCCTCAAAATTATGGCCACAGTTTTGAAAAGAAAAGTGATTCCGATCGCAGTCCGCGATCGTGGCTCAGATCTAGAACTCTATCAGTGGCTGCGCCGACGTCTCCACTTCAACAGAATAGTCCTCACGATTCAGAAAATTTCCCGATAATTGCAGAAGAGGTTCAATTAGACTACACCGAAATCACGTCTATTCGACCCCTTCCTCTCTACGCTCTCATTGAAGCCGACGATAGATATGATTTCAAACCAAAGGAAAAAACTTTAGACGAAGAGTTAGATTACGACAATCTCTTTGATTCTAATTTTAAAACACAGGTCGAGGAAACGTTAGATGAGATTTTGGGCAAAAGTGCCTTCACTTTCAACACAAAACCTAAAAAGTCTACCCGTAATGGAATCGATTCATCAGATTTCGGCTTAAGACAGGCCAGAATTCTGACCAAATTGTTGACACATTCACACCTACCGGGCCTCTCAAGTTTAGATCAAATGCATTTACTGGCTTTGGCTGACTCTGTGGCCTCTTTTAACCCAAATGCTAATAAGGGTTCGGCAAACGATGAGAGCAATTCAAAAGACGATTCGGGCACTGACTCTATGCCTATCGATAATTCTATTGTTTCGGCCGATTCTCTGGATAACTGTGGGCTCAGATTCCTGTTAACAATGAGACAACACATATACCTTCTCCGTTGTTTACCTTTAGTACAACGCAAAGGCCTCCAAAAGTCAGGACTCGGCACTCATAACATTGTTTGGGCCTTTCATTCTGAAACACAGGAAGAATTGGTTCAAATGATATCATCGATACAAAGAGATAACGCGAGTTGGAGTGAACTCAGAGAGATTGGGGTCGGAATGTGGGTCAGGAATAATGCATTGCTTCGCAAACTAATGGAGAAATTAGCGAAAGCGGCTTTCCTTAAAAATCAGAACCCATTGGACGCCGCCCTCTATTATCTAATGATGAAAAAGAAGTCTTTAGTTTGGGGTCTGTTCCGATCAGTTCAGGACAAGAAAATGACTGATTTCTTTCAAAATAATTTCAATGACGACAAATGGAGAAAAGCGGCGCTTAAGAACGCCTACGCACTGATGGGAAAGCAGAGGTTTGAGCATGCTGCTGCTTTCTTTCTCTTAGCCGGTTCTGTTTGGGACGCAGTAGAGGTCTGTCTTTCAAAGTTGGATGACTTGCAGTTAGCAATGGTTATCGTCCGCCTCTATGAGGGAGACATTGAAACCATTCCCGAAAACCTCAAAAGACTTTTATTTCAAGAAGTGTTGGGCAGAAAAAGAGACGGATCTGACTATAAGCCGAGTGATGCACATCCCGACCCTTTCCTTAGAAGTATGGCTTATTGGATGCTTCAGGATTATGACACAGCACTCAACACATTACTAGAGATAGACGTCGGTACCTCTCATTCCAAATACTCCGACAATGACGTAGATTCTGAAGGCGTATCCGTCAGTCCCAGTGTTTTCAATTTTTATCTCTATTTACGAACTCAGCCTCTGATCGTTAGGCGACAAATCGCTCAGAATATTAAAGAAAAGAAAGAACAGCTGTCAAAGACCTCTAGAGGTCTGATCCACGAAACAACTTATGGGAGCGATGCGATCACACCATTCGAAAGAAGACTTTTCTTCCTAACAGCGCACTCACACTTTAGAGCCGGGTGTCCATCACTTGCATTAGAAGTGTTGTCACGACTTCCCAACAGAATAGAGACAAACGAACGCAAAGAAAATGATTCGTTTTCTTTTGAAACAAATGATGATAAGTCGGAACACCCCATAATCACCGGATCACTTCCCAATGGAGATATTAATGATGGCTTTGATTGGGGAGCGCCCTCTTTCAAGCCAATCGACACCGACTTTCAGATCTCAATTGAGCCCTGTTCTGATGATGAGGACAGTACTGGAGGTCTT
This sequence comes from Achipteria nitens, assembly GCA_034698525.1. Taxonomy (NCBI): domain Eukaryota; kingdom Metazoa; phylum Arthropoda; class Arachnida; order Sarcoptiformes; family Achipteriidae; genus Achipteria; species Achipteria nitens. The sequence continues at coordinate 10,601 of JAQGBR010000058.1, read as the reverse complement.
GAAATGAAGATGAATGACGTGGAAGTGGATCAACAGATCAAAGATCAAAACGACAACAAAGAGGTCAAACTCGATATAATGGCTCAACAGTTGAAGTTTATCGCATGTCTTAAGATTCTGATGGAAGAGTTGAGTACTTTGGCCACAGGTTTTGAAGTGGACGGGGGACAACTCCGATACCAACTTTATGTTTGGCTCGAAAAGAGTGTTCAGGCGTTGAAATCCATTTGTAATTACAGAACATTTTCGATGAGACACACCTCTGAAGACAAACACAACACTTCTATGGTTTTGCGAAATTCAAATGAGATCTCGCCCTCAGATCGATGCACTCCACGCGGTTCTCACTCTGAGGGGAGTGTAACCGAACCCAAGCCATCGCTTCATGAAATTCTTTTGGCCGACAAAATGGATTTCGAGGCCAAACTGGACCGCTCTTCGAGACGAAAGCTATGGCTCACATCTAATGAGGCTCTAATGAGAACTTTACTCAGTTATTGTAGTCTACACGGAGCTCATGGCGGAGGTCTTTCCTCAGTCAGAATGGAATTAATTCTTTTGCTTCAAGAACTACAACAGGAAAGATCTCAACAGCAGTTATTGTCTCCTCTACCCTTCCCCACTACTCTGCCACTATTGGCTGCTTCTGTGGCGTGTCAGAAGACAGTCATTGCAGATCCCATAAGACATCTTCAGGCCGTAACTCACGATATTCTTAGCACTGTATTAGATATGAGTTGTCCTCCGCTGACAATAACTCCAAACTATTCTTTAGTTTATGTTTTGCGTGATTTAGGAATATCTCTGTCTTCGTGTATATACCAATCATTGTGTGATTCCGATGCCATCACTTCTAAACCTGGAATTACTACAAGAGATGACTTAACCTCTTCGGTTGTCTTTCAAAATACACATCTTTTAGCCGGACATCAAACGGTTCGCAGAAATGTTTCGACTGCTTCTGATACTAATGAAACATTGACTCCAATCACTGCTCCCAACAAATGGCCGGGCGTTCAGTCACTACGAGCTCTTTTAGCGAGAGATAAAGACGAGGATTCGCCAAAATTACATACTTTACTCTGTGAGGCATTCGTTGCCATCTATTTAAGTCAACTGATCTATTCTTCTGCGGCCTGTGATTCATATGTATTGTACCGATTAATTGGAATGCATTTCCAAGAAAGCAGTTGGGCTCAACTGTTTGGTGGCGGCGCCAAAAAACTTATACATGTGGCCACTGGACATACAACTAAAGCACCCCCAGAATCACAACAAAACAATGAAGAATCTGAAAGCTCTTCACTCGACTTATTCAACACTCTATCCAAACAACGAATGAAACTTCATATGAAAATATTACAACAATTGAGTCAAACCGATAAACCCATTACCCCTCCAAACATCAAAGAAGACAGACCCACATATCGCGAACAATTCATTCCTCCACAGACTTCAATGGTTTCATATTTGATGACAAAACCCATTCTTCCCGACGAACTCATTCATATTGATTACGATTCCAGTGAATCAGTTGTCAGCGAAGATGAGAACAACGATAACTATGATTTTGAAGAAATGGCCGCTACGGACAGTGTCTTTGCCGAGAGTACTGCCGCCCAAACGGGTAGTGTTGCCATCGATGAGAAGAAATTACAACAAGAGCTCTACGCGTGGGGTATAATACGGTTATGTGTTATGAGACTCGCAAAGCAACAGTTGATTCACTTCTTATCGATTGCTGGCATAGAATTGCCGGACTTACCGACTACTAGTCCTCTAATTCACTCGATCTTCAAAATACTGAATAATTGGACCAAATATATGATTGATTTTATGAACGAATTTAATGGTCCGCCACAACATTTCCTGACCAATACTTATGTAGAGACTAGTCGTGTGGGCGGACCCGCTATTCATAAATATAAAGCACTCTTAGAACTAAATAACACTCCATTTCGAGATCACAACACTATAACAAAAGCCTCGAAAAGACTTTGGAATTATTTGGTCCGTCAGGAGAAGGTTCAGGACGTCTTCATTCGGTATATCTTCGGAAAACCAAAATCAATTCGAACCCAAATCTCAGAACACGAAAGCGGTGCCGACATCTCTGACTCTCATAATCCGGAACCGACAAGAATTGTACACAAAGACCACGAAAACATTAGCGCTTTTTGTATTAACCGAACAAATCATGGATTGATTGCCATTTCAACGCCTAAAGAAATACAAGAAATAGATATTTCGAAGCTCTTAGAACCGGTTCCCTTCCTCGAGGATGAGGCCGAATATGATATTCTGAATTTGCAAAAGTATTACATCTTATTTGGAAAGTGTTTATAAGTTTTAATTAATTATAAATTTTATAGATCTCCAGAATCTCTGCCATTAATAGATTACCTCTTAGTCCAACACCCGGCCGATCGGCTTCAGTCATCTCCTGGAGGGCTCGCCATTCAATCATCGATGATATCCAATACAAATGTTTCCAATGCTTCGAATGGATCGCAAACACAAAAGCATACGATTATGGTTTGTATGACTTAATTATCTCTTTATTAGACAAACCTTTGATTACCTCTCAATTCTTTAATTCTAAGTCTCTATAAATTCTATTTTATCCAATCCTTTACTAACAATCATAAGACTAAACATCATTTTCCGGGTAATACGAGTCCCCACTTCTGTCAATATATATTCGAGAGAAGTCGACATATCTTTCGACCGGTAAATATTCTTATTATTGTCGACCCATTTTCACCTTTTTGTTCAATTTTTGTTTAAATTAAGTCATTTTATTTTATTTTATTTTACTAATAATTTATTTAATTTTTATAAAATTTAAATTAATTCAAAACACTTTCAGCTCAAACGTCATAAGACTGAAGGGGTTCGACGACTCTGTTCTCATCCAATGTTGCCCTTATGTGAGCTGTTATTCACTTTTCTTGAAATCAAATTCTAAATGTTTTCTAATTCTAAATAATGATTAGATTTGTCGGGATCTCAAGACGGGTCAGTCACTCTTTGGGAATGGAATCATCAGCAGGCTATAGCAAACCCTCGACCGGCGGGCACTTTCGCAAAAGTGACTCGAGTAGGTTTTAACCAGCAAGGTAATAAGTTTGGGGTCACTGACAGTGATGGAAACCTTAGCCTCTGGCAAGTGGTCAACACTCAAAACAAACCATTCTTTGTATGTTTACCTTCAGTTCATTCAACTTATTGAACATTATTTGACTGTTTATCTGTTTGCTATCTGTGCAGAGCATTCAGTGTCATTCCAAACAAACGAGTGATTTCACATTTTTGGGCGCTTCCAGTCTTGTTATGACAGCGGGACAGTCAGCAGATCATAAAAATATAGCCCTTTGGGACACACTTTTGCCTCAAAAGAAATGTTTAGTGACGTCATTCGCGTGTCACGAACACAACGGCGCCTCCGCTATACTTTACGCACCACTCAATCAATTACTTATAACCGGAGGCAAAAAGGGAGACGTCTTTGTGTTTGATATGAGACAAAGGGTTCAGAGGGACAAATTCCAGGCACACGACTCCGCAGTTAAATGTATGACTCTCGACCCTCAGGAGGAGTTCTTTGTTACCGGTTCTGCTGACGGAGACATTAAAGTAAGAAATACTTTGTTTGAAGAGAAAACTCATCAAAAGATTATTTTTAATCACTTTTTTGTCGAATCATTTAATCTTTAATTAAAGCAATGAATTCATTATTTTAGTTCTCAAATGATTTATCAATTTTTCTATAGGTTTGGGGTTTGGGTTCTGTACGGATCCTATTTTACTCATTCCCGGGCGAACATTCCAGAAGTACTTTATTCCGGAACATAGGAATGGGTGTATCGCACCTATATGTCGACCAAAACGGACGACTATTCTCATGTGGAGCCGACGGCTCTATGAAATTCAGACAATTACCCGATCGGGGAATCAATAATATAATTAACACTATTTAACCCGACTCTAAGGGACAGACCATTTCTTATTCTATTCTTCAGAATTAAAAATTTATTCGGAAACAAATTCACTGATTATTGAAATTCAAGAAATCAATTGAATATCGATTTTAATTATAAGTTAATTATTCGCTGAAATAATTAAACAAAAGACTAGTCATAACTGTTATTAACTATTTGTGTGATATTATTATCAAAAACAAAACTATTCCTCAAATAATCAGATATAATATTAAGAATTTTAGGCATAGAATCAATTTTTTCATTAATATGTTATAAATTATTATTGTTTTTAATTTGACATTAAATTTAACTTAATTTACAAAAACAGTTGCTTTTAATTGAAGTCCAAATATGTCTTATTTCGGATAAAAACAAAATATATTTGTTTTTCGATTGAATTTAATTCAATTTATTAATTAAATCAATAAATTTTTATTTATTTGTTATTAAGAAAAAAGAAATTACAATAAAATATTGGATCGAAAAATATGTTTAATTGATATGTTTTGGCACTCATCTCATCTAACTTTGGATTCAATCTTCTGAAAGCATTTTAACCAATTCTTCGTCGAATAATTGGTTTTCTTCCAATCGATTTGACTGTTGTTTTAAAGAGGTTTTGATTTTTTTTGTTTAAAATTTGAATTAAATTTAATTTTTGTCATTAGACTTACAGTATTCCAATTAATAAGAGTGGGCACACACTTTACTCTTAAATCTTTGTGAGTCCGGAAACTATTCTGTGGGTCTTTCCAACTGAGTGTCCGCCCATTAGATTAGAAAACAATTGAATGAATTGCAATCAATGGTGTGTTTACTCACGTATTTCTGTCGCCGACATAAACAGTAATGAATACAAACTCATCCGAATCATAGTTTTGGTCACTCAATACTTTTTGGAGCACAGGTTCGGCTACATTGCAATCTGGACACCAACTGACACCAGAACTGTCTTTAGAACCGGTGAACAATAGAAGTATTGTTTTGTTTTTATCGACAGAAATGTCTTTAATATTTTGCAAAACTGTTTGGATGTCGTTATCAACGATTAATTTCTTCATCGTTTTGACGGTTAGGTTAGGACTGAATAGAGAGAGAGCGTGACTCCAAAGACAGGTGCGAATCAGGTCCAGGGCCTCAACAGTTGCTGGTCTTGTGCTCACTGTTTAACAATAGCTCTTAGAGTACAACAAAAATTAAGAAAAGTTTTAAGAACTGAATGAATGAATGCTTAGGCAGAGGAGGACAGGCATACAGAGGGGAGACCTTAGAGTGAGGGCAGAGACAAAAAATGAGTGCATATAATGGTTAAGTGCACTGAAATAAAATTATACCTCAAAGAAATGGGTGAACCTCTCAATAGAAAAACTCAAACTCTATGTTATGTTGTATTTGAGGGGAAATACACCGACTTCTGGGCTTTCGTTCATTCATCGATTCATATATCAGTTGTTGTGAGCGATATATATGCAAAAAATGGTTGAGCGCCGGAGTCACAGCTTACGTTGAAAGAGAGCACCGGTAGTAGTATTTGCTGTAGTGTTCAGTAATGCAATGCAATTGTCGTACAAAAAGTTTTTGCATTACTATTGGCTTCACTTACGATTAGGACGAGTGCCGGTGCCAGTAGTACAGTGCTTGTAGTAGTGCAGTGCAAAAATGTTTGTCAAGTTATGCCTGTTTTGCACATATGCTTCAAATGCCTCTCTATTTCATTCATTCATTGAATTCATTCAGAGCTCAAGTTTTGAATCCAGAGCTGACGTTCAGTCCGTCAGAAGTGTAGAAGTGATCGACGATTAGAAATCATTCACTTATTCTGTGCTTTTTCTTAAACTTTTTTGCATATATTTATTGGAAATTATGGAAAATAATGAAGACTTTAGTTTTAAACAAAAGTATTGAAGAGTTGTGTATTGACTGCGAAGATGTCTGTGATTTCAACAGAATATGTCTTAAGATTCAGTTGAAAAAAGTTCGCAAAAAAGTTTTGGAGCACAACCTAAATGCGGACAGAGTGAAGAAAGCGCTCAAAAATGTTATAACAGTTGAGAGCTGTCCTAAAGTTAAAATGAAGACAACTTTTTCGGATTACTTATCAATGAAATCAATTATTAGAAGTGGTTTTTTGCAGAGTTTGTGCTCATTATTAATGTTATTAATGGCAATATATGTTAAACAGTGGGATCACCTCATGTCTAGTCGTTGTGCTGTGGCCAACAACTATTTTGTTATGGAGATGACCCGTCCGGTCACTAATTGCGATATTTGTCGAAATGTCAATCAATTTGTTATTCTTGAAAATCCGAGTAAAGCCGAGTTTGCAAAGTATGCCTATTCGGGTCAACCCATTCTAGTTCGCGGAGCGACTGACCACTGGTTAGCTCTCAAAACGTTTAATTTTAACTTTTTCCGTAAAATCTATTCGGAAACTCCTGACGCATACGAGAGTGTGGAACAGGAGTGTCAGTTCTTTCCATTCAAAACTGATTTCAATCGATTGAGTGAAGTCTTCCAAATGCCTGAGGAAAGGGTTCGCATGAGTGGACCAGACTCTAAGCCGTGGTATATCGGATGGTATGTCAATATAGCTATAAATCAGTGTTAATAGAGTTAATGCACTCTTTGTTTGCCTCAAAACCACAAATCAAAGCAATGTTTAGATTTGATGTCTATTTTGTTGTATTTTCGCTGCAATTCCTATAAATTCTCTTCAATTCTATTCTATTCTATTCTGTGATAACTTTTTGCACATTTAGTTTGTGTTGAGGTTATGCTGAGGGGTGGTTGACGTCTCTCAGCAGTGGATCATAGCATTGAAGCGATGAATGCGCTCTTTTTCTCTGCTCTCTATCACAAATTGCTGTCCGCCTAATGTCCTGATGTAATGAATTTCCTGGCGATGATCTGCACAAAAATTTTAGCCACAAAACGGATGCTCTACTCATCTGTCGGAAAACTTTTGTAATGTTTTGTCTTTGTATGTATCGACTGTCCCCTCTGAGGTCTTCCCCTCTGACCTACACTTAAAACTATTTACTTAAATAGTTTCAAATTATTCTTAACATAAAACTTGTATTTTATGACAAAAACCCAAAATTATACCCAAAGCCTATCCTATGATTAAAAATTGGAAAATTTTGTTCAAAATTCAGGAGTAATTGTAATCCACTGATCGCTCAAATTTTACGCAAACACTACGAAAGACCTAATTTTTTACCGGATGACTCTGAATCCAGTGCCATCGACTGGATCTTTATGGGCTATTCTCAAATCGGTGCCAGTATGCATGTGAGTCGGGGCCAACTCAGGCCTACTTTTAGCTCTACTTTTGCTTTGAGAGCATTTCTCTGTTGGCTCACTGTTTCCGGTTCTCTATATATTTTAGGAACAAATCATTAGATCTTTTTTCAGACGAAAAAAATTACATTTTTTGGAGAAATACTTGAGTTTTACAGATGGAAAGTATGGAAAATATGAGTCATTGAGTTTCAAAAATGAACAGATCGTCAAAAAAAGTTTTTTCACTCAAATGTTAAAACATTTTTTGTCATCCATTGAATGCACAGAATTTTATTTTCATACAAATTATGTTAGAATTTATGTGAGAATTATTGCATTCAAAGTAATTATTGAACGGAAACTAAATTTATTGCAAGAGTTGACAAAAGAATGCTTTTATTTGTTAACTAAATATAATTACTAATAATTAAATTTGCATTTAAAAGTTGGATTATGTTCAGAGGCCGTCGTGGCAAGCTCAAATATCTGGCAGCAAAACCTGGCATTTGTTACCACCGCCTGAGTGCGAGACTCACTGCAAACCCATTAACATAACTGTTAAGACTGGAGAAATAAGTATGTGATTTGAATGAATGTCCCTTTTTTACTATAATTATTTAATCAAATATTGGAAAAAACCTTTTTCTCTATTTATTTGTTTTTCTACTCATTAAACAACACTTGAAATCATTTTTTTTATTAATACAAAGCAAACAAATCCACAAAATTTATAGCATTTGACAACTCATTTGATTTCCTACTTTTCAGACAACAATTTTTGACATTTTTTGCATTCTTTTTATTATTTTCCCCAAACAGTACTGATTGACACGAATCAATGGTATCACGACACTCACCCCACACCCGGTCCCATCAGTATCACAATTGGCTCGGAATATGACTAATATAAAAGTCTGTCTCATATTTTCATTAAAATATTTTTTCTATTAATTTATCAGAAAATTTAATTTTGTTTTAAAAATTTAAATGTCTTTTATTTATTGCAAAAAATAAAATGATTTTTATTTTAAAAACTATTCAAATGCTAAACATTTAATTAAAAATTACCTGAATTTTAAAAAAGATAAAAAAGTTAATCAAAAGTAAAATTTGTCGTCAATTAAATCAGAATATTATTTAATAACAAATATCGGAAACTTTTTCAAAGTTGAGATTTATAGTAATTTTCAGACACAATAAAAGATGGTTTTTCATTGATATCTGTGAGTTTAGCACATCCCGACAGTGCCAGAGCCATATCGAGTTCCTTTCTGAGTATTGCGAACACTTCCTCCACACCATTCACTCCCTAATGAATGAATGAATGAATTGAAAAGAATGTAAACTATAGGCGATTGACATAAAGTTTTTTATTTTAATTTCAACGGAAGTTCTCTTACATCATATGCCAGTCCCCAAAGTATAGGTCTGCCGATGAACACAGCTCTAGCACCCAATCCAAGTGCTTTCAATACCTTTTAAAAGAAAAATTTGTCTTTTAATGGTATTTAAAATTAATTAACAAAAAAGTTATGTTTAAATAAACTTAAAATTAATCATAAGTTTTATCCGAAATAATAATAACTTTTTTCTTAAGACTTAAATGTTTTTAATAAAGATTTAAATGTTATTTAAATGCGATTATTATATAATCTTAAAGTCTGTGTGGCTTTGCTTTTGGTTTTTTGACGATACTTAAGATTTTGTGTTTCTTAAGAGCTTTAAAATTGGGTCTTAAATATCAAAAGATGTCAAATATGTTTGTCTCACATCAGTTCCCGTTCGTACGCCTCCATCCAAATAGACTTCACATCTATTTTGGACGGCATTCACCACTTCCGGTAGTGCTTCGATCTGATAGGAGTGACACAAACAGCACGTGTTTTAATTAATTATCTTATTTTCTAAGTAAACAGAGCTCACAGTGGAGGGCACGCCATCCAACTGTCGCGCGCCGTGATTTGATACCAGTATAGCAGATGCACCATATTTTAGGGCTAAAAGTGAGTCCTCTCGAGTAAGGATTCCCTTCAAAACTAAAGGTAGTCTTGTAATAGACTTAAGCCACAGAACGTCTTTCCAAGTGATGGATGGGTCGAAGAGTGAGAGCGCATAATCTGCGAGACCTGAACTCGCTTTTGTTGGAGAGTTTTGTATGGAATCGGAAGCAGACTTTCCTCTATCGAAGTTTGCCATTCGTAAGTGTGGCGGCAAATGAAACCTATTTCGGGCGTCGGCTAAGCGCTGACCAAACATTGGAGTGTCGACTGTCAACACTAGAGCTTTGAAACCACTCTTCTCTGCTCTTTTGACCAGTTCTCGAGTCACTGCTCTGTCTCTATATATATATAACTGAAACCATTTTAGGCCATTAGGAGCAGCGGTGGACACCTCTTCGATAGAAGAGGTAGCGATTGTACTCAATGTCATTATAGTTCCCACGGATTGACACGCTTTGGATATTTCAAAATATCTTAATATTCTTTGTTTTCGATAAAATCAGTCAAACCTTTAGCTGTGGCCAACTCTCCCAATGGATGAGCCATTCTATTATTAGAATATTTTCATCCAAATTATCAAAACTAAACTCTTGTTTACCTCTGCATAGCTGTAGGGGACGCACATATCGGTAGTGTCACCGGTTGTCCTAAAATAGTTGTCGACAGATCGCGATTACTTACATCACAGAGAAATCGGGGCCTTATTTTGAGTCGTGAAAATGCAGACCTATTCTCCTTCAATGTCTGTTCATCATTGGCTCCACTCTTATAGTAATCTCCGGTGGCTTTACTTAAGTGTGCTAGAGCATACTTCTCAAAGTCATCGATGCATAACATTTGTGGCATTTTTTTAAATAAAAAATCAAATTAAATGTTTTGAACTAAATTAAGATTTTTAACCCAAAATCAAACGAATGTCTAAAAGGGATACAAATATATTATCAAAATTCTTATCAAATAAACTAAATATTTATCTAAAATACAATTTTTAAGATTAAATGTCAATCAATTGATCGCAAAGAAAATACGCAAAAGTTTTCAAATTAACGTTAATTAATGTATAATTATTTATGAGATGTGTTAATATCATCGCTACTTAATCACTGTATCAAAACAAATGGTAAATAAGCAAAAAACTAGTCCAAGACATCCACTATTGCCAACATATTTCAAGGAGAGTTTAGACAACTTTTTAAATTTATAGAAAACATGCGCTCATTATTTAATCTCAAATAAATCTGATTAATTGAAAGCAAAAGAAAGTGTAGGACACCCAGTATTCCCAGGTGGTCTCCCTCCCAAGTACTAACCAGGCTCGACGCTGCTTAACTTCGGT
>JAQGBR010000057.1:0-22079 GCA_034698525.1 Achipteria nitens | reverse complement strand
ATGAATACTTCACGTGATTTCAATTCAATTACATATCGATGTCTCCAAAATCAAAATTTCGATTAAAGGATAAAAATGTTTTAAAAATAAAAATAATTAAAATAAGAGTTTTATGTGAAAATCAAAACTAGTGATAAAAAGATCAATAGATTGTGTGTTAAACACATTTTTAACGAAAGGTTATTAATTAATTAGAATATTGTCTTCAAAATAGTTTTGAAAACAACCTAGATATTTGTATAATCATAAAGGTTACTTTTAACTGGTTCATTTCTAGGTAAATGCTATTAAGTGGTGACCCATGATTTATTTTACATTAGCTTGTGCAAATTACTCTAATATTATCATGATAGGCATATGAGAACATTTTGCTAAATAACAAGTTTATTATAAAACACTTAAGTTATGATTTGTTATAAAGAGATATTTTAAACAACATAACTCACACCATCACACATAGTAGTGGCCCTCTTCTTGAAAGCATCGAAAGCGCCAGAGGCTGATATTAAGACATTCGGGTCCAGTTTATCAGCGATCATAATCTTTGCACTTTTAGGTATACTATAACCCAATCCCAAAACAGATGACATTTTTTTCAAATATGCCAAGCTCAAATAATCAATCCTAATAATCATCCATTTCCCATCCAAGGGACCACCATGCAGCAACGATAATGATTCATATAGATAATTAGCTAAGATTAAAAAATCGTATAATTAAAACTTTGAATTATGATCTAGGTTTAATTTATTATACCTCCAGCCGGAAGATTAGAGATGGCTAACTTAGCAATAGTACTAGTAGCAATTGGTTTACCATGAGGGTCATACTGAATCAAAGTTCCAGTTGACCTGATTTGCAACGGGTTTCCATCGCCTCTTAAGACAGCGGTGTAATTACCAGCGTCTGGTCCTTTACAACCAACAAAATCAACGATACAATAAAAGTCCAGAACCTCTCCGTATGCCAATCCTAAACAAATTAAATAATAGAATATATTTTTAAAAATATTTTCCAATTTTCAAATACCAAATGAAATGATAAGAAATACGAAAACTAATTTAGTGCTCATTTTATTCTTTATTTGATTTTTATTTTATAAAATCAAGCATTTTATACGAATGATCAAGGATATATTTTTTCAAATAAAAGGGTTTTAACCTAAAATAATAAAATCTGTTTTCGCATATTTCATTTTCAACCTGGTTGGTAGATTTTTTGGCCAACAGCTAATATCAGCTTGTAACCTAAATTGGCTAGACATCAATTACCTAGCTTTCCAAACCAAATGATACAACAGTGTCTCCGTTGAAAAGTGGGAGAAAAGCGAGCCACGAGCCTCCGTTCAGACAGGGAGAGGACGAGCACTCGTCCACATCGGACAGACATCTCGAGCCGTAATAGCCTTTGGGACAGAAGCACTTGAAGCCATTGGGTTTGTCCACACACTGCCCGTTGTTGGCACAGGGAGAGGACAGACACTCGTCTATGTCTTGCTCGCAGTGAGAGCCAGAGAAGCCTGCAATGAGACCATTGAGACAAAGCGGACAGAGAGAGCGCTTACCCTGAGAGCACTTGCACTGGTATTTGCCAATCAGATCGACACATGTGCCTCCGTTAAGACAGGGCTCTTCCAAACAGTCGTTTATATTGGTTTCACACAAAAGTCCAGAAAATCCTTTGAATTAAAGTTTTTTAATAAATAATTGAATAATAGTTTCACAAAAAGTCTAATTATTTCAATCCCAAGGGATGGCTAACTTTGGGGGGATTTTCTCAGGAAGAGTTCAAATCGAGAGGGGAGAGAGGATTCCTTTGGGAAGCAACCTGTGCTCACCACTCAGTGATTTCCCACAGAGCGATGGGAAGGAATTATAGGCTAACATCTGTTTATAGGATTTTCTCAAACACTATATAATGAGTTCTAAAAAAGTTTAAAAAAGTTCTAAATATGAATACCTTGAGGGCAGACACACTGATAGCTGGCGTGTTGGTCAATGCATCTTGCTCCATTTAGACACGGATTGGACAGACACTCGTTGATCTCATGCTCGCATCTCTGTCCGGAATAGCCTTTAGGACAGTGGCACAGGTAGGCGTTGATGTCGTCCTCACACGAGCCTCCGTTCAAACAGGGATTGGAATGACATTCGTCGACATCTGAGACACACTTTGAGCCGAAGTATCCTCTTTTGCACAAACACTTGAAGCCATTGGCTCTGTCCACACAGGTGCCTCCATTGGCACAGGGAGAGGACAGACACTCGTCGATGTCGTCCTCACAGTTGGACCCGGAGAAACCTAAACAGACAATGAGTGATCCCATATATAGACTCATATAGACGCATACCTGGAGGGCATTGACACTGGAATTTGCCGATCAGGTCGTGACACGTGCCTCCATTCCTGCACGGGTTGGACCAACACTCGTTGACATTGTACTCGCAGTTGAGGCCAGTGGTGCCGATGGGACAGTCGCAGGAGTAGCCGTTGATGTGGTCTCTGCACGTGCCTCCGAACTGACAGGGAGTGGACAGACACTCGTTGATCTGAGTCTGGCACAGCAGTCCAGTGAATCCGGGCTCACACAAGCACTGGAAGGAGTTGACTGAGTCCACACACTTGCCTCTGTGACAGGGACTGGACTCGCAGTCGTTGATGTTGAAGTCACACGTGAATCCTGTGAAGCCTTTCGGACAGACGCAGGAGAAGGAGCCCACCTCATCCCTGCACGTGCCTCCGTTGAGACAGGGCTGCGAATAGCAGTCGTCTTCGTTGCGCTCACATTTGGGTCCTTCGAAGCCGTCGGGACAGAGACATCTGAAGCCATTGATGAGATCAGTGCAGATGGCGTTGTTGGAGCAGGGAGAGGACAGACACTCGTCGACGTCGTGCTCGCAGTGAACTCCAGAATAGCCTGCAATCAGAGTGTGAGAGAGTTCTCAAGGGAAATGTAGAGAGGCTTACCGGGCATACACACGCAGCGATAGGAGCCTCTCTCGTCGAGACAAGTGCCGTCATTGAAGCAGGGAGAACTGTCGCACTCGTTGATGTTGACCTCGCATCTGGGACCCGCAAAGCCTACCGCACAGTCACATCTGAACGAGCCGGGAGTGTTGACACATGTGCCCCCATGCTCGCACGGAGAGCCACTCTCTCTGCACTCGTCTATGTCCTGAGTGCAGTCTATGCCCTTAAAGCCGATGGGACAGGAGCACATGTAAGTGCCGTCTATAGGACTGGTGTCGCAAATGGCTCCAGCTAGAACAACACAATTAGATGAGCTTGTTAGATTGATACATACCGTGACAGGGATTGGAGGCACAGGCGTCGTCCAGATGGCAGAGAAGACCTGTCTTGCCTGGAGGACACTGGCAGTAGAAGGAGCCCACTCTGTCGTGACAGGTGGCTCCGTTGAAACAGGCAGCAGCCGCACAGTCGTCTATGTTGTCAGCACAGGTCACTCCTGTCCATCCATTGACACAAATGCAGGAAAAGGATCCCAAAGAGTTGACACAAGTGGCGCCGTTGTGACACACGTGCGGGCGTTGAGAGCACTCGTCCACATCTCGGGAGCAATAGGGGCCCGTCCACTGCTGAGGGCACTGACAGGTATAGGTGTTGATCCCGTCCAGACATGTGGCTCCGTTCTGACACAGATTGCCTCCACAGTCGTCTACGTTGTGCTCGCAATGAGAGCCCGTGAATCCTATGGGACACTGACAGGAGTAGGACAGGGTCTGGTAGTGGGGCACACAATGGCCTCCGTTGAGACACCTGTCCTGCTGACAAGGGATGTACCTCTGGTGACAGTGCTGTCCAGTATAGCCTCGATTGCAGTTGCATTTAAAGCTTCCCATTGTGTTAATACAAATCCCGTTATTATTACAGAACTCTTCCAAACATTCGTCCAAATCCTGAGTACAGAACTCTCCCGAAAAGCCCGAAACACATTCGCAGCGATAGCCCTCTCTTAGCGAATGACATTTGGCCCCATTCTTGCACTGGTGGTTGAGACAGTTATCCCTCTCCTCACACGTCTTGCCTGTCCATCCCTGAGAGCACTGACACTCGTAGTTCTGCAGAGAGTTCTTAAGCAGACATTTGCCGGAGTTTTTGCACGGATTTGAGTCACAAATCGACGGCAATTGGATCTCACAAAGAGATGCGGAAAAACCTAATCGACACAAACACTTGAATTGCATAGAAGTGTCGTCTCCTGTCGTCGCCAAACACGTGCCGCCATTCAGACAGCGATTGGAGCCAAAGCACGGGTTCGAGAACTGACACCGACTGCCGACCCACTGTTGCGGACATCTTTGACGAATTGGATCAGTTTCTCAAAGAACAAGTGGTTCAAGACTTACCGACAAAAGGACTGTTTCTGGGAGTTGACCAGGCACTGACCTTGGTTGAGACAAGTGAGCGAGCAACTGCTGACCACTAATGACAACAATTAGCAAAACAAAGAGATTTGGGAAATCTTACGGATTGGCAAAAGCAACGAAAGCACGAGAAACAGCATTTCTGACCACTTGTTGAGCCAACTCTTATAGACCACTTCACGCGCCTCTTCTCACAAGTTTTCTCTCATTTTAATTCAAATAAACAACAATTAAACCAAAATCACGAGAAATACGAGAATTAATTGTCAGACAAATCAAATCAAAACTGAATTTCAAACAAAAAGTCGTTTCTCTCGTGACAACAATTGGAAGAGCGACTGATTGGTGAGAAAAAACTTTGAGCCAATCAGAGACGTGAGAAAAGCAGGAGAACTCAAACAGGAATGTAAGAGCCTTTGAGAACATCTGTCGTTCAAAACTTTTATTTACAAAAACTTTTCATTCATTGACTGTCCAGAGAATCACGTGATTCGTAGAGTCGTCTCTCCCATTGTCTGCCTTTGGAACCACTCGTCTGTAGAGTTCTATCCCATCGCCACCAGAGATCACTATTGTCTTCTCAGGAGTTCTGATGTGAGTCAGGAACCGGACGTGCCCTGTGTGACCATTGGCCACTATTAGAACCAAATCAGTTAATCAGTCGAGAGATGGCGCCACTACTCACCGATCTCTAAGTCCAATTGGTTTGAGTCCAGAACACAGATAATTCCTGCAGAAGTGCCGATCCACACGCAGTCCTTAAGATTTAGACATTAATTAGGATTAAGACAGGGATTAAGACAATACTTTGACCGCCAGTAAGGAAGAGATGCGAAGACACGCGCTTTTGTGTTGTCGTATAATATCCTCGCAATTAATTAAAGCTAAACAAAGAGATTAGGATTAACACGGATTAGGACTAAAGAGTGGAGACCTCTGTTGAGAGTATTTTGAATCGAAATGTTTGACAAATGAAGAAAAGGTTGTTCTGAAGAAAAACAATGAATTGAAAGCGAATTATGGGTTGAAATGAAAACTCGACGACAGCTGTCGTCCACTGAAACCATTTGTGTTATGAAATCCTCGAAATTCATTTCCTCAACGATTATGTCATCAAAAAGTGGATCCAAATTCGAATCTCTTATGGTTATGGCGCGGGAGTAGTGACCACATGTCCACAACCGCTGTCCCACACAACAGAACCGGAAACAGTTTAGGTTCTCTCGAATGACCGGAATTGTATTCCAAGTGCCGTTCGTTTGCTCTGAAAGTAGAGAAAGAGATTAGAGAACGACAGACGACAGGAGAGACACCTCTTTGAAAAACGGCGACACTTTGGTTGGCGAGACTCACGAAAACCTTTTCCGAAAAATATCTGAAAAAAAGTTTTAAAAGTTTTTGAAAACAAAACTCAAAACAAGTCTCACGTAATTGACTCGACTCTCGCACTTAAAGTCACTTTTAATTTATTCTTTTTAATTCTGAAATAAAAGTAATTAAAACTAATTAAAAGTCTTTTAATTCAATTCAATACCGAATGGCATCAAAACAGGAATAAATATGAACCGAACTGTCGTCTGTTCCGAACCACATCGTCGCCGATGACAGAGACGACCGATTGGGCGACAAATGACGTCTCGAGCGCTCAGTTGTGTCGCTCTCACTGTCAGAGACTGAGACAGGGATTAGCACAGGATTAAGATTGGATTAGGATTACGTTCAGATTCCTCTGAGGTTTGACTTTGAGATTCGGTTTGTTCTGATTTGGGAACACAAGTCATGCAAATAATACGAGAATTGCAGACTCCGTTCGACGACACTATTGTCGGCTCTATTGTCGTCTCAGTTGTCGTCGAATTCAATGACAAAACACTGATTTGTCCGACAAATCCGTCAGAATTGCAGATCCAGACGTCGTTTGTGCCGATTGTGGGGGAGGCGCACGTGAACTGCAGCCCTGCTCTCGTCTTGCTAGAAGTGGAAAGACAATCAGTTTGAGGGACTCTTTGGCCATAATTACCGAATTGGGAGAAAACAAATGAATTCCGGAATTATTTTCGAATTGTTTTTCTCAGATTTCAGTTCTTTAAAGATTTGTTCGAATTTTTGTCGCTTTTCTTGAGTTAAAAAAGTCAAAGAAATACTCGAATTGTTTTCTGTCGTCTTTTCTGTCGTCTGTTGTGTTGTTTTGTCGCTAATAATTAACTCCAAATGCTTTTCACGAGATTTCAATTCATTCATTCTTTTGATTAGATTTTGATTTAATTCATTCAAAACTGAATCCAAAAAGTGTTTTGAATTTTGCGATAATCTCGTGACAAATGATGTCTGAATTGTTTGGATTATCTGAAAGTCCTTCTCTAAGACTTCGAAAATGTCTTCGTTTTCCTCCAAATTCTCTTTTAAGTCGAGAAAATCGATGAAAAAATAGTTCAAAACTTTGTATTTATTTTCTTCAAATTTTTCTGATTTTTTCCGTCCTTTGATTGAAATTATGGCCAAAATGTTGGAAAATAAGAGTAAAATTCGTTCTCTTTTTCTGATCAGAACCGAAACAATGAGATAAAGAGTGGAACCGATCAACAGCTGATTGGGCAGACCGTCACAGATCTCATTCAATTGGTTTATGGACAGCACGTGATTCAGATCTATTTGCGTTGAATTAGACGACGACAACGACGACGTGTGAGACGACACGACTGAGACATCGTTTTTTACTCGATTTATATAAAGAACTAAAGAATGGATTTTCTCTGAAAAACAAAACAATTAAATGTCAGTTCGTGTGACCTTTGACTCACTTAAAGCACTGTTCAACAGCTGAAAGTCCGGATGAGATTCTCTGGTGTTTTTCAGTAATTGCTTTAATAATAACTCAAATCTGGGAATCCTTTGAATTATAGAAATCATTAATTCATCCAAAGAGAGCTTAGACTTGTGTTCGCGCGACGCCTCCATCAGGAACTTCAAGAAGAGGGGTTTCTCGCGAGACAACTGTTTTATCAATTGCTTTGATTCGAACCAATTGTCCACAAAAGAGAGGTAACTGTCGAAACAGGTCTGCTCCTCGAAGATGGCGAACAGGTCTCCGATTGTGGTCTCTGGGGACCAACTGGTGATCCTGTGTCTCAGAGACTCCAAGAACTTGGAGTGGATGTCGAGTATTTCGGGTATTTTGCCGAAGATGCTGTCGAGCGAGTTGATCTCGATCAGATTCATTTCGTTCAGAGGCTTCGAGTACTTTTCGATCAAATCCTTCAATTGTTCGCAAAACGACTTCTCCGTGTCGTACAACTCGCCCACAATGTGAGTGCGAGCGTCTAAGTGTCGTCCGATTGTCGCCGTAATCGACTTCTCGGTCTCTACGGTGTCCTTGGTGCCTGTGGTCTCCTTGGCGTTGCCGTCCAGAGTCTTCCTCTGCTTTTCGGTTTCTTTGAGTAATTCCTGAATGAAACTCAGACTCTGTTTGACGTCTTCCTCGCAGTTGTTTTTGGAATTCATCATCGATTCCAACATTTCTCCGTACGGACCTATAAATCAAAACCGATTAAATGGTGTCAAAAGAGGGGTCTTAACCTCGAAGACGTTTTTTCGAGTATTTAAGGATTTGTTTGTTTTGAGACGAAGACTGAGGCGATAACAAGAGGTTAGAGACGTCACACGAATGACGATTCAATTGTTTTTGCGTCTGTCCTGTCGTCGGCAAGAGTTGTGTGGACGGAGACGACGACAGTTCTAACGACAGTCCACTTCTGTCTGATTTGGTTGTGTTTTCGCACTCATTGTTGTCGTCCGAGACGTCCAAAGAGTGGTAAAAGCGATTAATTCGTGGCCGTCGTCGCAGTCGTGGAAGTGTTGCCGTCGTGTCGTCAGCAGTGGTGGTGACGACGGGCACCGACTGCAGGGAAGTGGAGCGCTGGACAGAAACGACAGCTCAACGACAGGTTAGAGAGAGACGAGAATTACCTTAAGATTGGAAGTCATGAGGAGTTGTGTCAGAGCTTTGAGTCTGTGATAAGAGGAGCGACGGGTTGTCTGCGATTGTCGTCTGTAAGACTTTGAGGAATACTTTTTGGGTTCAATCGATTTAATGATTTGTCTCAACTGTTGTCTGTCGACGGCGTCGTGTTTAGTGTCGTCAGAGATGTCGTTCCTCTCGTTGGACATAACTGTGAGTAATGTCTCGCACGACAACAACGTCTGACAGATTTGCTGCCATTCGTCGCCAAAATGGCGAAAACGGGACAAATCGAGTCGAATGGCGTCAGTCTGTGCTCTGATGTGAGCTCTGTTTGCGTCGCAGTCGTTGTCTGTCATCTCAAACCTATTTTTATTCATTCTTGGCTTAAATCCAATCCAAACAAGTGGTGCGCAAACGCGAAGACGACACTCCACTGCTTGTCGTCTGTCGTCTCTCATGCGATCACAACAGACAACAGATCCAGAGATCGGCGACCAAACAGAAGACGACAGAAGACGACAGAAACGACAACCAAAACATTGATTTTTCTCAAATGTTTTCACACTTTTTCTACTTTTTGATGAGTTTCCGAACGCATGCGCACAACGCTAGCGATTGACGCGCGCGCGACAGACCTGTGCTGAGCGAAGAGACGATCGATCGACACTCTAAGACTGTTGTCGTCTTTAGTGTCGTTCATTCGTTCTGATCGCTCAGTGATGGAGTCTCTGCTTTGGGTTCGGGTTTCGATTCGATTAACGAACTTTTGAAGTTGTCTAGTTCGTTGTCGTTGAAACCTGAATCCCTGGCACAGAATAACACACCAATAAGACAACTACCCTTTATTTGGTCAAAGAAAGTCTTCTCATGCGAGGGATGTCCTTTGAGAACAACCGTTACAATCGGAACTCCATTAGAACAGTACTCACGTATTCCTCCATGGACAGTGTGCGTCTTCTGCCAATTGATCCCAAAGTCTTGAGTCCGGAATCGCTTCCTAGAGATTGAATTAGATCCACATTCTGACCAATCAGAGCACTTACTGTCAACAGAAGGACATGACGTCAGAAATCCCAGTCCTTTGACGAACAGAAGCAGACTCTGAGCCAATTTGTCGGGAAATTCACTGCAAAGAGTTTCTTAAAAGGGTTTCTCTCAGTCTCTCAGAGCAAACCTCAAGACATCCACACAGAGATCCACTTTCAGCAGAGAAGTCTTCGTTTTGTTGCACTTCGAGTAGATGCTCTCCACGCCTGCGCAGTAGAGACTCTTCTGTCCGGTGACCAGCAGCACATCCAGGTCGTGCAGGTCATGGATCTCCTTGCGCATGGTGTAGGCTTGAGCGTATTTGCCCAGGTTCTTTCCGTTGAGAGTCTGCACGCGCCGCTTGTAAGAGTCTATCAGTTGCTTGGAGTTCTCGTCCTCTGCTTGTCCTATCTGCAAGACATTGACCTTGAGTGACCCCATTGACCCTGACTCACCTTGTGCAGTTGCACGATGTCCAGGGCAGACATTTGCTGAGAGTTTCTTCTGAAGAAGAGTTTGTCCTTGAGAGTCTCCAGAAAGCCCACTTCAGTCGACACCAAGTGCACTAAGACCAGACCCAGCACTCTCTGGGGATGAGCCAGTCCGAATCTGGCCAGAATGTTGGCGCCTGCTCCCTCGCCAATGCCCACGACGAGACTGACCCCGAGAGAGTCCAGAACCAGAGCGATCACTTCTTCCCCTATTTATAGACAGACATTATTCGACTCTTGACTCTTGACCTCTTATCTGAATGATTGTTGGGAACTCCTCCAAATCGGGCGCAGAGTCTGATTGGCCAGGAACGTCCAGGTGAATGAACACGGATCGCGCGCGTATTTCTGCCACTAAGTGCAACAAAAGGTGAGATGAGGTCAGGTCAAGGGTCAACTCACTGGAGTCGCTCTCCACGAAGTCCCGCATTGAACTGTTGAGAAAAGGTTGAGAGAGAGAGAGAGAGAGAAGATTGAGTCTGACCTGTGATTGGAGCCAATGTCGTGCACTGTGAGGAACACAGCCTTGTGATCGTCCAACTCTCCTGCAAGAGATCTGGTCAGTTGGTTAGAGAGGAGATGACCTCTGACCTTGAATGTGGACCGAGACATTGCCCCAATGCTTGGTTTCAATGATTTTAGTCTTAATTGTTGTCTCGTTCTCAATGACTGTATTCAAAGTCTTGTTTTGTTGCGTTTCGTCTGTCATTTGTGTCGCCATTTTTGTCGTCAATTGTGTCGTCGAAGTGGTTCTCAACTGAGTTGAAGCCAAATATCTTCTGCATTGAAATGAGGCGCAAAAGCAATCCTAAGATAAGTCTGAACGCAAACTCAGGAATTCAAATCAGGCGCTAAACACAAACCAGTCTTACCTGAGATTTGACCCACAATTGCGTCGACGAGAGTTTGAGTTCAAAATATTTTAATTCATTTTATTTGAACTGAAATTCAAAAATGTTTTCAAAACTTTTTTTTATCGCTTTTTTGACAATCGAGTGCCAGAGCGTGCCATTTGTCACCAAACGGGTGTCTCTCCACAACCCGATCACGTGAGTCCACAATCTATTAAGCTGCTAATCCCCTTAATCCGGTTAATCCCCCAGAATCGACTTTTCGGGTTGGCGTCCATTGAGAGCCCCTGAGAGCGATCTGCTGCAGACCTCAGAGTCCTCTGTTCACTACGACAACCACTTTCTGACAGTTCCGGTTGCCGTGGAGACGGACGCTCAGCACGTCTTATCGGAAACAGATCTGAACCAAATCAGAGAACACGTGATCTCCAATTGGAGACAAAAGCCGGAGAAAAGCGAGTCTTTCCCGCATTTGAGTGAATTCGTGACAAAACTTCTGCCAAAACCGGAAATAGAAAAGGAAATGAAGAGCGAAGAAGAGTGAGACTAAAGTCAATGAAAAGTTCTAAAAGTTTTTATTTTCAGTTCCAATGAATACACTTTCGTAAAAATGGACAAAAACGGGAACTCAACCGAAGAGAACTTATTCCACGCCTACTTCGCCAGCAAAGACCACATTCCTCCGGAAGGGTATATAAGACTAACCAAATCTGAGTTCAAAAATGTGTTCAAAAACGCAGAGATTTTGTTTATTTAAATAAATGCATTCAAATCAATGTTTCCTTTGAGTGGCGTGAAGTGTGCGCTGTCGTGACAGACGACACGTCAATATCCTTACGTAAGTGTTTCTGAAGTTCTGGTTGCAGAGCGCGTAACACAACGGGTTGAGCGTTGAGTTGATGTAACACAGGTAGTAAGCGAACTGCCACCAGATGCCGTCACTGTCCACTGATTGCGGACTGAATGTCTTGACGAAGACCAGGATGTTGTAGGGAGTCCTGCAAAGAGGGGTTAGTGGGGCAAAGCAGCGAGCGTACTTACCAGGTCACGATGAACGCCAGCAGGATGGCCGACAGCGTCTTGGCGGCCTTCCGCTCGCTCTTGGGCTGAATGGGCGCTCTGAGTCTCTGGGGGGCGGGAGAGGGGGGCGCGTCGTCCTCTGCGCTCAGCATGGTCACAGTGGCGTTGTGCTCTCCGCAGTTGGCGCGCTCTAGCTGGATGACGATCGTGTAGATGGACTCGCTGGTGGGCGGGGTTTCTGTCGCGTTGATGGAAGTGCTGTCCTTCTCGTGACAACACTTGCCGAAACACTTGGTCTGAGAGTGGGAAGAGCGGGAGGACTGGGACGACAGCGAGTGCGACACCAGCACCAGAGTGGTCAGGTCTCTGTAGCGCTTCTCCGTCTCTCTCCAGATCCTGAGATAAGAGTTTAGATGAGAGCATAGATAAGAGATAAGATAAGAGATGAGATTACCTCCAGTAGAGAATACACATCAGAGTCACCTAAACAGAGCATGGTTAGAGCGAGCAGTCCAGCACAGAGTCTTACCGGGAGCCAGAAGGCGATCAGAGCTGTGCTGATTGTCACCCAGATGTTCGACTCCAGGAAGGGGATGTAGCACTGGTCACGTGGCACTGTCCTTCTGCCTTCAATGGCTGGCCAGGCGAATATCCAGGGTCTGAGAGATAGAGTTAGAACAGTTCGGAACTTTTGGAACTTACGGCCAGAGGAGAGCGCTGACCAACCAAGCTCCTGCTATCATGGCACAGGCTCTTCTTGTGGTTCTTCTCGCTCTGTAAGTGAGAGGTCTGGTCACAGAGAAGTAGCGGTCGAAGGAGATCAGCAGAAGATTGAGAACAGAAGCGTTGGAGTTGAGGTAATCGATGGCCAGCCAGGCGTCGCAGATCAGGGGTCCCAAAGGCCAACCGTTGGAGAAGATGTAGACCAGAGACAGAGGCATCGATATGCAGCCGATGAGGAAGTCTGCCAGAGCCAGACTCAGCAGGAAGTAGTTGGAGATGGTCTGCAGCGTCTTGTCTATCTTGAAGGCTATCATCACCAGAACGTTGCCCACAATCGTCACCAGAGACAAGAAGATCCCGATCAGAGTCAGGAGAATGGAGAACACATTGAAGAATCCTTGGTTCGAGTCCATCTTTAGTTCCGCGAAGAGTAGGATTTCCTGGTGACCTCTTGGCACAGTGAACTTGACTGGAGTGCTTCTAGGTCATCACAGAGCTCTAATGGGACAACCAGTTCAGCAGTCAAGCAGTGAAGTGCTCTTTCGGGCGTTAAAACTGATTCACTTTTAATTCTTATTCAAAAAGTACGTCACAGAAGAGACGGGAGGAGAGGAGAGACAGACAATTGGTTTGACTTTTATTTTAGATTTGTTTTAAAAGTCTTTTACTTTAATTCTTAAAAACAATAATTAATCAGAAAATTGAATAAAAATCAATGAATTAAAAGATTAAAATGGATTAAAACAAACGACAGATCTAATGGAGTGCCATCTGTTGGCCAACGAGTGAGTGATTGAGTAAAACAAACGGTTTGAGACGAAACGCCCAAAAATGGCAGAAATTGGGAAATAATGGCAACGAAGACAGTGGGGAGCTCTCAGTGCGAACACAACTCTCTGATCAGAAGACAGTTCGTCAAAATAGAGGCTCTCGAGAGCGAAGGTAAGACTGGTGTTGATGCTAATGTGCCAAGCTCATCTCTGTTTCAGTTTCCCTGTTGCGATTGGAGCGAGATCATCTGCTGGCGGAGAACGACAGACTGACCTTTCAGTTGCAGTGTTTGACTCAACTGAAGGACTCGCGTGAAGACAATCAGTAAATCCAATTAATTCCGACTTTCAGTCATTAACTAATTGCTGTCCAGAGATGGCGCCACAAACCAAGTGATCGAAACCAGAGATAATCGACAATCGAATTACGAGTTGAGTCAATCGATAATCGATAAGCGAGTGGACGCTCTGGAGAGGAAGTACGGGGGGCTGAGAGCGCGAGAGTCGGCCACAACCATCCAGAGAGCCTTCAGAAGGTATAAACTGCAGAAAAGGTTTCAATCGATCGCTTTGGAGGCTCTGAAGCAGTCGTCTGTGACGTCACTCCCCGACAGCCAATCGACGCGTTTGGATAACTCACGTGTGGAGCACGTCTTTCTGCCGGAGTTCGGGTCTATGGAGTGCTCCCAACAGTTCGAGTGTCACCGCAAGCGCTTATACAGAGTGGGACTCAACCTCTTCAACAAACAGTAAGCAAAGCCAATCAGATCCGAACTAATCCCAATTCAGACCTTCAGAGCGAGGCATCAATTATCTGCTGAAACACGGGTTCATAGAGAGCGCCACTTCTGAGGACATTCAGACGCAACTCATCTCCAGATTCCTCTTCACCCGCAAAGGCATCTCTAAGGCTATGATTGGAGAATACATTTCAACCAATCAGACGTTTAACCAAAAAGTCTTGAAGTCTTTTCTCAAAGAAATCGATTTCTCGGGTCTCACCATAGATGTCGCTCTCAGGAGATTCCAGACATTCTTCAGATTCCCCGGTATTCCATTGACTCAATGACACTCGAGACTGACCCTTGACCCTTAGGTGAAGCACAGAAGATCGAGCGTTTGGTCGACTCTTTCGCCTCTCAATACTTGGAATGCAACCCCAGTCTGAGTCTGTCGCGCGACTCTGTCTTCATCCTGTCTTTCGGTGAGTGCTGTCCGTCAGTGCTGCCCTCTAACGCAAGTAGAGCCTAACTCTCTCTCTCTCAGCGATAATAATGCTGAACACAGACCTTCACTCTCCGACCAACCACAGGAACAGAATGACACAGGACCAGTGGCTCAACAACCTGCACGGATCCATTCCTCCTCAGCACTTCTCCAGAGACTTCCTGACAGACGTTTACCACAGAATCCAATCTCAAGAGCTGAGAACGGGCGCCGATCACGTGACCCAAGTCTGCAAAGTGCAGTCGGCGATAGTGTCTCAGTCGCGACACCAGATGGCGCCCAATCTGTGCATAGAATCTCGACGTCTGGTCTGTTATTGTCGTCTCTATGAGATCAGAGAACGACACAAAAAGGATTCCAAAGACAGACACCAGAGGGAGGTCTTCCTCTTCAACGACCTGCTGCTGGTGACCAAACTGTCGGCCAGAGCCAAGAACCAAATGCCTGAATACGTCTACCGACAGTCACTCCCTCTGGAGGGCCTTTCCGTCCAACTGTTCGAAAACCCGTTCTACAGATTCGCGATCGAAGTGAAGCGCAGAATCGACGACAGATGTCTCCTCTGCTTCAACGCTCGCAACCAATTGGACCAAAAGAGGTTCGCAGAGGACCTCAAGGAGTCCATCGCAGAGACCGACGAGATGGAGACGATCAGGATCACCAAGGCCAACTCCCTGCTCGCCCTGCAGCAGCAGAGTGGGCAGCAGGAGAGACGCAAGTCGAGCAGTGGCAGTCTGGACTCGGGTCTGTCTCTGCCCTCTCGCGACCACTCTCCGCAAACTTCGGCGCCAAAAAGTCAATAGTTTTGATTAAAGATTTATTTTATTGTTATTAAAGTCAGTCCTTATTCTGCTCTTTGTTCTGCTCTTTGTCGGTCTTTTGCGTCAATTTCTCCACTTTGTTGGGCTCAGTCTTTCCCCCACTCTTTCCCCCCTCACATCCGGTCAGTCTAGTGGCCAGTTCGGCCATATTGACTGCTGTGGTGTGGATCTCGCGCAGACGTATTTTGCTCCTTTGTTGCCCATCTCTGACAATGTCTGACATCTCTCGCGCGGCAGAAGTCAGACTCTGAGCCAACTCTGAGACGCTTTTCGCCAATTGAGTCATTTGGCGCGAGATGTCAGTCATTCTCTTGTTGTGACCAATAATGACGTCATCGATGTCTTTCGCCAACTGAGTGGACACCAGAGAAGACATCTGTTGTGCCATTCTTTGCATTTCCTTCGCAGAACTGCCCACATATGGGTTGACCACTGAAAACGGGTTTATAGTTCTGAAACCGGACAGTCCATAGTTAGGGGTCAAGAAGTGAGTGACGTATTGCAGTTGGTTGTTGACCTGGTCAATGGTCAGCAAAACGAGCAAGATCAGCACTTTTGGCATCTCAATTGCGTATCAATAAAAGGAAAACTTTAGAACTCTGTTTAGAACAGTTTTGAATAGTTTAGAACAGAAACCAGGTTAAGCTCAGAGCATCCTTGAATATTAGGCCACTCCTCTCACTATGAACAAAATCAGGTTTTAATCCTCTCCTTAATCTCTTCTAATCCCTCTCTCTCACAGCGCCTTCACCAAAGAGGAAGAGCTCTTCTTGCTTGCAGTGGTCAGTCAGTGGTCAGACATCCAGAGTCTTCTCAACAACAATCCTCTGCGAGTGAAATGCGTGGAGAGCGAGACCAGACTCAAGACCACTCTCCTAGAGATCAGTCACGTGATTCAGGCCATTGAAGTTGAGAGCAGAAGAGAGCGAGGTCTGAGAGAGACTCTGAGCAGATATGTGCGTCCACTGATCAGAAGCTCTCATTTGAGTCAATTGCAGGACTTGTTTTGGACGTTGAGACTCAAGTTCTGTCAACTCTCTGCTCTTTTTGCCAAAGCATATGATTGACCTTCAAATGACTTTGAAATGACCTTCAATTCAAAATAAAATGTCTTTTCATTTAAAGAGTTTATTATTTAATGAAAAACACGTAAATCTTGTGAATGAGGAGAAGTTCAAGTCAAGGGTCAACCTATTGTTGACCCAATTCGAGGCCAGTCTCGAGAAAATGCCAAAAAGTCTTCAGAGATCTGACACTCAACAGAGTTTTGACCAAAAGCTAAGAAATTTCAAAATTCAAATCAAAGGCGATTCTGTGACCTGTTCTCTGCTCGAGAACTGCATAGAGAAGGTCCAACTCTACGCTCCGACAGCTGTTCTGGTGGGAGGCGTAATGGGTGCCACATTGGGCGCCGCTGTTGGAGGTCTAATGGGGTTTGTGTTCGACTTAATGTCTAACTTAGTGCTAATTCTGAGCGAAATCTGGTTAAAAGCCAATGGATTTAAAAGGATTTAAAAGAATTAATACTTTATTTGAGTTTTATTTACAAATTTCAGATCAAAATTAAAACTTTAATTTAATTCCTATTTTGTTCTCTTATTGGTTGATTGGGAAGAGCCTGTCCTGTCTGAGGCAGGTGTTGAACCATTTGAGGGTTGACCTGTTGTTGGACCTGTTGCTGACCACTGGGCAGTTGGTGTTGACCGGTCTGTTGAATGTGTTGAGCGTGAAGTTGAGGATTCGGTTCTTGCAGTACGTATTGAGGGTTATTCTGAGCGTTGAGTTGTTGATAGTATTGTTGCTGAAACAGAGCAGAGCTTACCATTGGTTACCATAACAACAGACAACTTACCTGTTGATGCCATTGTTCGGGAGTCAACTGATGCGGGGGTGGAATGTAATGCTGTTGAGCCTGACCTTGATAACCCTGACCTTGAGGGTAGCCCTGATGACCTTGGGGATGACCTTGGGGATGACCCTGAGGATGCCCCTGACCGTACTGTTGGGGATATTGTTGTTGGATGTGCTGAGGGTAGTATTGAGGCACTTGCTGCTGCTGATAGGCCAGGTACTGCTCCTGCTCGTGCTGGCGCTGTTGCTGCTGGTACTTCTTGAGGTCGTCCTCAGAGTAGACCTGCTGTTCGTCCAGACCCTTCCAGCCGTCGTCCCTCTCGAACTCCATTCTGTGCGTGAACTCGAGGAACTCCTTCTTGGAGATGAGTCCGTCTCTGTTGACATCAGCCTCCTTGTAGATGTGTTCGCGCATGCGGTGGTACTCCTCCTGCATCTCGTTCGGGTCGTCTTCGGGGTTCTTATCCGAATACATCTTCTTGATCTCCACCGTCAGAATCGCCTCCACCTCTTGAGGATCGAGGAATCCGTCGCCGTTGATGTCGTGCAGAGTGAAGAAGACCTTAGGGTTGAACTCCTCTCTGGGCATGTGGTCCTGTTCCTGCCAGACCTGCTCCAACTGCTGTTTGCTGCCCGGGTGGTGCACTTTGGGGTGTTGTTTGTGCTCTTCCTGCAGCTGGTCGTGCTTCTTCATCGTCTCCTGTCTCTCCTCGTCAGTCATGTTGACCAACGCCTCCCTATATCTCAACTCCTTTTCCATTTCGTATTGTTTGAAGTCTTCTTTCCTCTTCTGATCCAATTCCTCCAAGTCTTTGGTCGCCGAAAGGATCAGTTTGTGGAGATCTTCGGCTTCGAACGAATGAGGGTTTTGGTGATCCAAATGCTGAGCGTCTAAACAAAAACACGTGTTATTTAAAGGTCTCTCAGAGGGAGAGTGTTAGTACCCAATGGAGTGTTAATCTGGTTGTCAATGGATCTCCACCTCCGCCCGTCATTACCTGTCTGTTCCTCCAGCTGTTGCTCTTTGCGCGCCAATTGTCTGAGTCTATCCATTTCTATCCTCTTGAGTTCATCCAATTTGTTGCGCACGTGATGTGACACAAAGTTCAGTTCTCGAGCTATGGCTCCATTCTTGATCTCTTCCTGAGAGACGTTCTCGAGCTTTTTGGCGAACTCCTTGTCCTGCTCGAGCACTTCGACCACTTGTTGCAAATACCGTCCATATTCTAAACCCTTTAAAAGACTGTAAACAAAGAAATTCAGAGCAAACACTCACGAGATCATCGATTTCCGACTCTATCTTCTTGTCGTTCTTGTGGTCACTCTTCTGCTCAGAGTTCTTGTCGGGAGTGACCGGAAGTGCCGACAGAAGACAAACGAAGTAAAGGAAAGAAAAGACGCATAAAATGAGTCTCAAATCCATGGCTAACAACACGTCATATGAGGACGTCGTTTATGGAGACGTAATTTATGCGACAATAATAAGGATTTAATTAATAAAATATTTTATTTTAGACACAAATCAGAGATCATTGAATCCAATGATTATATAAAACATGTTTTTATTTACAGTTTTGAATGAGTTTTAAGACAAAAAGTAAAAAGAGTTTTTGGCCAACAATTGCGTCGATCTCTGGGCGAGACTGTCGTAAATGACGCAAATCGAACCGTTCTCTCCTATGCGGTACGAGACTTCGTTCGGATCGATCCA
The DNA here is from genome assembly GCA_034698525.1 of Achipteria nitens. Classification (NCBI taxonomy): domain Eukaryota; kingdom Metazoa; phylum Arthropoda; class Arachnida; order Sarcoptiformes; family Achipteriidae; genus Achipteria; species Achipteria nitens. The sequence continues at coordinate 3,242 of JAQGBR010000057.1, read as the reverse complement.
AAGAGTCAGCTCAGAGGGGAAGTGCTCTCTCAGACGTCTCTCTTCTAGTCCGCACTTCTGTCCTGCTCTGGAGAGCATCGGGTCCATCTTGTGGTTGATTCTGAGACATCTATAAGCGGATCCCTTGCAGGGCTGATCTGGGAACCAGTGCTGCTGACAGTGTTGCAAGAGATGGTCGACCAGCGCTGACCTGAACTGCTCGAGCTGGTGGTGGTCAATAGCGCGCTCTGAGCCCACATTCCTGGTCAAGAGGTCTGAGAGGAACTTTGCGGCCAATTCTATCTCCAAAAGCATTCTTCACAAAGACTGAGCTCTCATTGTTATGACTCGCGACGAACACAACAACTCATTACGTCACTCGACTGATGGCCCAAAACAAGCCCACAGCCAATCGCAGGCCAACAGAGACTACTCACTCGCAGCCAATCACAGCTCTCCCCACCAGAGAGTAGATCCTCGCTCTGAGACTATTATTACTGTTTCTGATTCACTCAAATCTCTTTATTCCCACAAATTTACTCTTTTTTTAACTTATTTTGAATATTTTCTCTTATTTTTATTCTAATTTTATTTCAATCTCTTATTTAATTTTATTTTCAATCAAAAACTCGCAAAAAATATATTAAAACCGGAATCAGAAAAAAGAGTTCCTATAAAGAGGTTTAACTGTAAATAAGAGTTTGAATTTAAAGACCAGAAATTGTTTGGATTTTAAACCACTTTTCGATTAAATCATATGATTTCGAAGAAAAACAAATTTCTATTACAAAACAATTGGAAACAATGATTTCCCCCCAATTGGTGGCCATCCCTTGGAAAGAGTCAATGAATTTCAATAATATCGTTCAATAAAACGGTATTTTTTGGTGAAATGTATTTAACATTGAATTCAATTTTTCTTTTGTCTAAAACTTGTCTAAAAACAAAAACAACTTCAATTAGACATGAACATGAACAGGTTCAGTTTGTGGAAAGCAAACACTCAATAATTGGCCAAAAAAGGCCTCCAAATAACAATTCAAATGTTTTTTAACCAAAAGTTCTAAAAAACTTTTTTTGGAACAAAGAGTCAGTCCTTAGAGAGCCCTTCAGAGAGGCCTACAGAGAGCCCTATAGAGAGCCCTATTGAGAGCCCTATTGAGAGGCCAACCCAGTTTGAGAACAGCTGCTCTCTTATGTAACAAAGGAAGAGAAAAGACAACTTCTATTTCCTATCCAAATATTATTAAATAATTTGATATTTAATTGTTTCAAAACAATAAGAAAAGAGCCTTGTTAGACTTGTGAAGATTCATATTCCTTGACTCTATTTAAACAATAAAATCAAGAAAAAAATTATTAGAGTCATGCAAAATATTTACTAGAATTTCATTGAATTAATTTTTAGCAAATCTAAGCATTTTTGACGTCAAATCTATTGATAAAAATGAGTTTTTGAATAATTTACAGTTCAATAAATTTTGTGACTTTTATTCAGCGATTTTTAATTGATTTCTACAAAATTGCAAAATAAATGAAAAGTTTTTTATTGAATAAAAAGTTGTGAAAAACATTTCTAAAATAATTTGTTGACTGTTTGTCACGAAATGCAAACAATGGTTTGAGTTGATTGTACTGTATCTGAGTGCTAACCTTGAAATAATAATCTAGAAAAACATTAATTGCGTCATAAGGCGTGACCTTGAGCCTATGTTTTACCAAAATCATATTAATTTCAAATTATTGACGTAAATCTAATCTTTCGTAGAAACAAAACGTCAGCAAAACTTTTCATTAATGAAATGTGTTTTTCCTCACTATTACTCTCAAATCTATGCTCAGAATAATAATTATTTAAAATCAAAAAATAATTCGTTAAACAAAATAATATTCTTTTACTAAAATGAGTTTAATCTTTCAATTTATTGATTGAAATGTATTTTTTTATCAAATGTTTATTCAAACAAAAATTAATTGTTAGACAAATAAATTGATTGCTCCTAATTTGATCATCTCTTGATAATACGTGCAGATAATACTTATTTAAACAGTGATGTCCAATGAGGGCAACGCAGAGAAGGGCAAATGTTTTTTACATAATTCTCAGTCTATTACCTAAAAGATTAGAAGATAATCACTGGTAGTTCCAACTCTGAAATGATAGTTGCAATAGAGTTCCCAAATTGATCTGAACACTCTTAAAAATTTAATTAAAGGGGAAAATGTAAACAAAACTTTGAATTGAGTGTAAATGGTCCGGCATATCGACCAATCATGACTAGAGACCACTTTTGAGTGCTAATTATTTTGTTTCAATAAACAAAATTAGAGCGAGAGTTGAATTTATGGATTCATTTTTGGCACATAACTTGTTTTGTATAAAAACTAATCTAAAGTAAACAAAACTCTAATAAAAACATATTAATTGCAAAAATTACTCGATTTGACTCTTGATTATTAAAATCTCGAACTGAAAAGTTCTAATCATAACTCAGACTATAAAAGGATAGTTCACTCAAAGGTGTGTCAAAAAAACCAGAATTTCAAGACTCTATTTTCAAGTTTGACTCTTGGGGTCAATCACACCACACATTATAAACTTTCAATTGTTTTGAGAATAAGGAAAAGCTTTTTGACAATAAGTGTCCACCCTTTGTTAATAAGAGAAGCTTGAACATTAATTTCCCTTTTATTTGCGATTGGGTTAGACTTAACGCTCTCATAGTTTTCAAATAATTTGAACTTTTATTCAAATTAATTCAATTATTAAAACAGGAAGAGATTATGTCATAAAATATTGTTGACCAAGAATCATTTAAACAATACTAATTTGCCATTTCCTCCATTTCCTCCATTTTGCAACAATAAAGACGATTCAAAATGAGAAATCAAAGGACTTCAATACCATTTCAATTAAAACCCATTTACTACTCAAATGTTTACTAAAATTAAACGTATTTTTAATTAAAATTAATTTTCAAAATAACTGGTATTCAACAGAAAAACAACATTTAAAGCACTTATTATCGCATTATTTTATTCATATTTATTAAAAGCAATTGAAGTAAATTTCTTTTAGAAATTAAAAAAAACTGATCAATCAAGGGAACCATAAATATAAACTTGATAATAACGCTTTGATAGACAAATTAATTTTATTGCAAACATTTATTTAAATATAATTAAGGCTATAATTCTAAGTGGACTTATCCAGGACATAAATCTTAAATGGAAATCTCAGATACACTAAAACTTATTTATTG
>JAQGBR010000056.1:0-22146 GCA_034698525.1 Achipteria nitens | reverse complement strand
GTATTCCCGAATTGTATTCAAGTTTTGCTTTAATTTTCTATTAATTTAATATTAAATTTGTATTTGAATTTCTTTATTGAAATAAATTATTTTTTAAAACCGATTAATATTTTAATAAAACTTTTAATTAATTCAATTAACGAACGATTTGTCGATAAAATAAGAGTTTTTGTATTTTTTAATTCAGTTCTAATAATAATTAATTTAAATCTTTGATTAAATTTAACTAAAATTAAGTTTAAATTAATTTTAAAAAGTTTTTAAAAACAAATATTTATTCACTATTTTTTGGGATTAGATATGCTTTGAAAGGCGCGTAAAATTGTATATAAAAAGGGAAGAGTTATTCGATTGGCTGACAGATTAGAGGCAAAAGTTTGGCGCATCCGAACTCAGAGTCCCTTTTGTCGCCATTTTATGTTCACTGCTGTACAACAAAAAGTGCTGTTTTGTGTTACGACTCTTCTGTTTGCAAATTAATTGGAGTCACAATTTATTTGACAATTTTGTTGATATTTATTAATGTTTTTAATTTTTCAAGTTTTTAATGACTTATTAAGAAAAGTAAGTATTGTTTTCAATAGATTTTTATCGCAAAAATAGTTTCAATTGTTTTTCGTTAAATTTTTTCGTTACCTTTACTTACATTCAAATTGAATGTAATAAACAATTCAAACGATTTGGTCCTTATTTAATGTGATTATAAATACTAATAAAATACAGTGTTTTCCACAAATTTTTAAAACATTAATTCTGTCACAAAATCAATGTTCAAAAGTTTGATAATTTTATTTTGAATCTGGATTATTATATGACAACTTTTAACTGGATAATCAAAAGCTCATCTCTTAAATCACATTATTTTATCCATTTTTGATTGTTTTTATCGATTCTTATATTTGATAACTATTTTGTCGACAAATTTTAAAACTAAACTTTTTTTATCTTATTTTCAAAGTTTTAATTATATTTTGGACTTATTTTGTTCGGACATTGAGTTTATGATAATATAATGGACAACAAAATATCGGAACTTATATCACAATATTCTGCGGAATCACTTCCCGAAGACGTCAAAGACATTATTCCAGATTTTTTTATGGAATCGGTTCACGTCTCGGAACAGATCGATCGCGTCGGGCGCTATGATTATGTCAGCGAATCTGTTGGTCCCGACGACGGTCTGAACACTCATTTAAATGATTAGATAATCAAATATTTGAATAATTTGTCGAATTATTTGCACAGAACTCATGTTTGGTACAGATGTTGACACTAACGGTGACCCAGAAGTCGAAGGACTGCCGGCTTTGCGTAATATATTAAACAATTTGGAAGACATTCCCCAGAATTTAAAAGAATGCGAACAAGTATTTGATGACTACTTTCGGGACGGGTGTGGCTGTAATCGCAAGTGTCACGAAAGGTTCCCAAAGTATATGGCATTTGAGGCCCATTTGGACGCATTAGACGCCGACCAGTACTGTCCGGATCATATCAATCACCAACATTTGCTACTTCTGGGAGCTATGAATGCTTTGGTACAAAATCATCCGACAACTATTGCTAAGGGTTTGCATTTTATTCCAATGATTTAAAATCAATCAAAAATTCAAATTGTTTTCAGAGCACCGGCCAAAAGACCGAAAGAATGCCAGAACACAGTTCCGATTCAGAGGACAAGAAGTTTGTCGAAAGTTCTTTCTGTTTATCTTCGGTTGTGGCGAAAAACGCGTTAAAAATGTTATGAAACAGTTCTTGAGTTACGGGATATCACCGAAAGCTCACGAAAGCGCACAAATGACCAAAGAATTAGTCAAATCAGAGCCAAACGATCAGCGGAGGGAAGCCGTCATTTTTATCAGGAATTACGCACAACAACACGCACTCCAACTTTCGGGTCGGTATATCGCAAGCGAAGGCACTCCCAAAGACTTGTATCTGTTGCCAGCCGTGGCTAATATGACCAGAAAATACATTTACGATCAGTATATGATCTGTTGTCGTGACCTTAAAAAAGAGGGCGTTTCGTTTGCGTTATGGGGCGCTCTCTGGGACTGGTTGTGCCCCAATGTTATGGTTCCTAAAAATAAGTTAGTATTAAGTGTTAATCTCTTGGGATAACCTCTTAATGAACACTATTTGTTAGATATGAGATCTGTCGTGAGTGTCGCGAACATCAGTACACTATCTCTAAACCCGAGCCCTTGAATGAGAACCGGAAACTCCGGTCGACAGAGAAATATATCCATCATTTGAATCAAATACATCACGAATTGGTTTATTATAAGGGAATTGTAGACAATTGCAAACAAACACTCGAACTGAGCAGAGAGTCTGCAGACGGACAGAACCCTTCCTCAATGCACTATACATTCGACTGGTATACAGCTGTCACCCTTCCCTTTGCGAGCAGACTCTCTTCAATATACTTCTCTTCGGGATATAAAGTATCGCTTTTCGGTGTATGTATAGAGCCGTTGGAAAAGTATTATCTCTATATTATACCAGAGTTTGTGATCGGAAACGGCGATAAATTACAAGATATTACGGTATCACTGATTAACCATTTCTTCACTCATTACGCTCTGAATGAAAGTCAAACTTATTGTCATTTTGGAGATAATTGTATAAAACAGAGTAAAAACAATCACATTCTCGCATATTTCATGTGGAGATCAGTCACTGGTATTACACTTTCTACCAATTCTACGGACTTAAGATTGAATTCAAGATTATCTTGATATTCTCTAGGCCTTTAAGATTACCGAACTACCTGGGTTACGATTGCTAGCAATACTAAATCATATTCACTAAAATGCATTCAGAAAATTAAGGCAATGGTATCTCAATAGTATTGTCCCCATTATTGATATTGACTTAAGATTGCCAGCAATGGTTTATCAATTGAAAGACAAGTATTTACTAATTCAAGGAATAATCACTACATTCATAGTGATGACATCAGTCTTTGATAAATAATTCATATTTTTAAACACTTTAATGACTAACTTTTGGTCAATTAAGGCATTGAGTTATAGGAAAAGGATATGAAAAAATACTTTTCAATCGAAACTAAGTTTTAAAAACATTTTTACGGTTTTTATTTCAAAGTATTCTATTAAAGCCATATTAAATCAATTTCAATACATTGAGAATTTCACCTGAAATTGCTGGCATTGGTATCTCATTACTAATGAGTCATTAATATTGCCCCCATTTTCTGAATATGACTTAGTATTGGTAGCAACCTTAACCCAGGTAAGTGGTAATATTTTGGAGTACTCTTTTTGATCAAAACTCTAAAATTTTATTTAAGGTTAGAGTTATATTCATTTAATGAAATTCAATTCAATTTTTCTCTTTTAAAGTCTTCTAATTATTCATAATAAGCAATAAATTGATTCAATTAATGGAGACATTTTGAAGCGCAAGATTGCCTTGCTCTTTAGTCAGGGTGCAATATTACTGAGATAATCTTGCATATAGTCTAAGAAATGGTGAAAATTGAGTTAAATTTGAGTACAATCTTAAGTCAATAGATTCGGTATTAGTTTTTATTTTGATTTCAGGTTTGAATGAGAAGATTATTCTGTCTTATATGCCGAGCGGTCACTCCCGTTGTTGGAATGATCTCTTTATGGGTGTGTTTAAGAAAAAGTTCCGAAACTGTGACATCAATTGTCTCCAAGATATCTACCAAATCGCTGAGCGCTGCACCGGTTCCTCAAACTCTATAACACCAGTACTGGTGGGTAATGATAACGGAGATATAGAGTTCCCACTATTGGACTGGAATGAGAAGTTCTCCCAAATAAACAATTTGGACGCCTCTATACTCCTGAGTAATAATCACTATGAGATCAGTAATGAAGTGCCCGGACTTGTTCTCTGCCGGCGTTCAGTCAATAGTGATACCATTTCTTATGCACTGATAGCACACGAAGACTTGGACTCTATTTCAGGGGATTTACCTGAAACTCTTGAGATCGAAGGTATGTCTTTGGAAAGGAAGAGGTATTTGTATCAAAATATCCGAGAATTCACTCCAACTAAATATCAGACACTGATATGTCCCGATCCGGACTATGACTCTATTCTGCCAAACCTTATCCGAATCGATGGGACGGAAGACAACACTCCCGTAAGTATTGCTTTGTTTGAGACTTATTTGTGATTTGATTTATGTGTCGCTATTTTCAGAGGAAAAGCATTTTTACGACAAAGAATAAGAAGATTAAAACAGAGAAAAAGGATCCGAAAACACCCGCAACGCCGTCATCGAGTAAACGCAAAAGAGCCGGTCCTCCGAAGTGTAGTTATTGTAAGGCTGTGGGACACAGGGAACGAATTTTCGGTAAAACTACCTGTCCTAAGAAGAAACGTGATTCACTGCTACTGAGTGCTCCTAGTCTCTCCACCGCTCTGCCCACACAACTCTTGACAGCAACTGTAGTCAGATCTGTTGATTTCGGTGACAGCGTTGAGATCGAGGACAGCATATCGTTGGACGCAAATGAGTTAATCGATCAGAAATCAAACGTCAATTCAATGGATTCGATTCAAGATTTAAATTCAACGCAAACACCAGAAGATATTCTTCCAGAAGACAACTGAAGAGATAAATATTCAGAACTCGGAAATGATCTCAACTTCTGATTGAATGAAATGAAAAGATTTTTATTTATATCAAAAAACAGACGAAAGATATGCAAAAAGTGATTATTATTTAAGAAAAACAATAAAATATGTAATAATTATTTTGAGTTTAGACTATAAATACATCGAAATATTAAATATTATTATTATTATTATTATTATTATTGACATTAATTTAAAATTAAATTTTGATTCTTCTGTCGAAGTCTTCTCCGCGATGTAGTGATAATGAGTCGAAATCTATTGATTTGTTTTGTAGTTTTTGGAGATATTTTTTATAATCATTTGTTTCCAATTGTTTTCGCGTCGGCTTTCTATACAATCTTAGCAACAGTGAAGAACAGACCACAGTTACCGAAGAGGCGGCCATTGCTGCCGCGCCCATCCATGGCTGAAGTATTACACCCCAACCGATGAATATACCGGCCGCTAATGGTATGCCTATCAGGTTATATATTATAGCAAACAAGAAGTTTAGTCGAATTCGGCGAACAGTCTTTCGCGACAAATCAATGGTCGCGTAAACGTCTAACAAATCGTTCTTTGAATCAAAGTTTAGATAATTATTAGTAAAAAAGATATAAAGAGTGGTCTAAAAAGACTTTATTTTGTTAACTCACCCGAACTAAGACGATATCTGCCGCCTCTACTGCAACATCAGTGCCATTAGCGATGGCTATACCGACATCTGCCTGTGCTAAAGCTGGTGAATCATTGACTCCATCGCCAACCATTGCCACTTTAACACCTCTTCGTTGGAATTCCTTAACTTTTTCCACTTTATGTGAAGGCAATACTTCGGCGAACACTCGTCTGAGACCAACCTTTCTAGCGATAGCTGTGGCCGACGAGAGGTTATCGCCGGTCAACAGAACGACATCTAAACCCAATTTGTTTCGTAGCAAATAAATGGTAAGTATGGCCTCAGGTTTGATAGTGTCTGCGACGGCAAGTGTACAGACAATTTTCCCATTGATTGCACACAAAAATACTGTCTGTCCATCGCTTTCAAGTGCTCTCATTTCACGATCGATATTATTATCCAAATCAATACCATTTTGTTTAATCCAATTTCGATTACCGATAATAACATTGAAGTTCTGTTCCGAGAGCTTTAGGTCAGTGGTCTTATCATTCATATAAACCACTTCTGTTTCTAATCCATCAAATTCTTGATTATTATTCGAATTCAATACAAAATTGTCGTCAGTTATAATCTCGTCCACTATTTTCCTATCTATAGAGCATTTGATTCCAAATCCGGGTTCGGCCACAAACTGATTGCATTTCCCAAACGAATTGCCTTCAATTTTAAGCACTTTTTCAACAAACTTTGAGACCGCAGTTCCGATCGGGTGTTGACTATTGGCTTCGGCGATACCAATGGCAGCAAACATTCGTTGGACAAAACGAATGTCTTGGAATCTGTTGACAATAACCACTTTTGTGACCACAAACTTTCCATGAGTTAATGTTCCCGTCTTATCGAATACAACTGCCCTGAGTTTGTGAGCATTTTCTAGCGGTTCCGCGCCTTTAATCAGTATACCATTTACAGCACCTGAAGATATGGTCAAAAAGATTAGTTTTAAGACTAATTTTGATTTGCAATAAGTATTTACCGATTCCAGTGCCGACCATTACAGCAGTGGGTGTGGCCAAACCGAGAGCACAGGGACAGGCAATAGTTAGTACATTGAGAGCGCACTGGAATGCGAACTGAATTATAACTTCTTTTTTACTCATTTTTTCATAAAGAGATCGGTTGTGGTTAAGAATGTCTTCAAAAAATGTGTCCCCAATTGAGAGCCAAACTATAAGTGTTGCCAAAGAAGTAAACAAAACAAATGGTACGAAATAACCGGCGATCCGATCGGCCAACTGTTGTATTGGAGCTTTGGATGTCTGCGCCTCTTCCATAAGTTTGACAATTTGTGAGATTGTCGTGTCTTTGCCCACATGTGTCGCACGAATGAGAAGAACTCCCTTCTGATTGATAGAACCTCCGGTTACCAGTGAATCAACTTTTTTATGAACAGGAAGTGATTCTCCTGTGATAAGTGACTCGTCAACCATTGACTCGCCTTCAATGACCCGTCCATCTACTGGCACTTTACCGCCCGGAAAAACCTTTAAGAAGTCGCCCCTTTGGACGAGTAATAACGAAATGGATTTGATTTCAACATTAGATCCGTTGGTTTCAACCAAATTGGCTTCAGTCGGTTGGAGAGACATGAGTTGTGCCAAAGACTCTGATGTCTTTCGTTTTGCCAAATGTTCTAACCAACGACCCAACGCTACGAACACCAGAAGCATCGGTGGTGTGTCAAAGAAAGTGGCGGGACTGGCGTCGAACTGTCTTATCATATAATATATAAGAATTGCCAGACTATAGAAGTAAGCGATAGTTGTGGCCAACATTATTAGGACATCCATATTAGCGGTTCTGTGTTTCAATGCTTTATAAGCCTGAATATAGAAATATCGACCGCCGATAAACTGGACGGGAGTTGACAGCAGTAATAGCAGTAAATTCTCTAATGAAAGTCCGGGAATCAGACAACACATCGACTCGTGTGGACTCAATTCTGGCATTACATACATAAAGAATAACATTAAGAAAATGGTCGGAACACCAAATATCAGAGAAAACAAGAAGCTATTCCTCCACTTTCGGATCTCTTCCAACATTACTTCGTCCGCAGAATTAGCTTTAGAATCATTGACCGGATATGCGGTATAACTTCCAGAAAGACCTTCAATACATCTAATGATATCTCGCGGACCAATCAGTTCCGGATCGTAAACCACTTTCGCCTTTTGATTCTCAAGTGATATGTCCACTGATTTTACTCCAATTTGTTTTATCACTTCTGTTCTGATTGTCACTAAATTTTCTTCAGAACTGATTCCCAAAATATGAAGTGTTATGTCATGCAATGATTGCGCTGTTTGTGTCTCAAGAACTGTGGCCTCATATCCCATATCACTGACAATCTCTGCGATCTCTTCAGGCGTTATAACTCTTGGATTATATTCAACCTCTCCTTTTCGTGCCATTAGTGCCACTAAAGCACTCTTAACTCCCGGTGTTTTCATTAAATGTTTTTCAATATTCTCGACACAAGAGGCACACGTCATGTCTTTTATCCGGAGATAACACTTTACAGGTTTTACTTCAAATAATTTATTCTTTTTGTTTTCATCAGTTTTTTGTTTAATGTTTGGGTTCTTCTTGGGATCAGATTTAAGTCTATTATCTAAAGTGTTTTCCTCTTGAGTTTCGTTGTCTAAAACATCGCATTTTACAGAAAGTTTAGACTCGTTTTCAATTAAATCAATAATCCTTTTGTCATCAATCAGTTTGGGATCGTATCTGATTTGTGTGGAACCAGTATTCAAATTGATGTCTACTTTTTGGATGCCATCAATTGGTTCCAAACAAGACTTGACTTTATTGACACATGAATTACACTTCAGTCCAGAGATCTTCAAACTCAAAATCGAAGCCATGTTTGGCCTCAAAGTTCAGTGTCAGTCCAAAAACCACTGAAAACAAATAATTAATCAGAATATTAACCATTAATTAACTAATGTTTGAGTTTAAAAATAATTGATTTCTTAATGAATTAATCTTTTTTTGAAATAATAGACGACAGATATCTGGATATTGTTTTCACTTATTTTGAAATAATTGTAAAATAACTCAAATTTCATTCGATTTTAATTACAAGAATATTTTGAAACTAATTTTTGATTTCATATAATATTATTCAACTCTTCAATTAATTGATAACCGGTTTATCAGAATATTCTATGTAATGCATGCGCTAACAAATGTTACATGATTAATTCAATTTTGGTGCAACATTTGAACAAGGATCTTTGGATAAATAAGAATATAGTATTATTTTATTCAGAATATTATAGATGTCATGTGTTATTACATGATATAAATAATAATTACTGAAATTGATAAAAAATCAACTGGGTGACTTAATGAATAGCCAAGTTTGATTAAACTTTTTGCATGTATATCTAAATAAGCTAAAAATAGTTTCTTCAGAATTCCAAAACTTTGTTCTGAATTCTATTGATTTTCCTAAAAATCTATTTTCGAAACTAATTTTAAATATGTTTTGTTTCTCATCTGAACTAATGCTCAACAGATAAACAGATATAAAGTTGTTGTCTAAAAAAATTATCATAAAATTATTTAATCAATAAAACTCTAAACGTATTGTAATTTCCTTGTTATTGTAATTTGATGAGAATTCAAAACTATCTCCTCAGAGATTATTTATCAAACAGTCCCGGATTATACAAATGTTTGAGCTTGGAATTATTTCTTTATGTATTTTAAGTGTTTTTTGAATCGATCGATAATTTGATACATTGTTATGAAAACGATATGAAACGAAATATATTATTTGATTATTTCAAAGATAAGACTTTATTTGAATGCTATGATAACAAAATACTTAATTAACTTCTCTTTTGAATAAAGGAGTCTATTATTTAGTTAATCAAATTTTGCCCACAAAAGAGTACAATAATAATATTTGTAAATAACTAAACGATTGCTATATTATCAACAATTAATAATTTGCACATTAATGCTAAAATTGACCCAACATTTATAAAACCAATTCATCATGTGAAACGAAGTAATCAAACTGTACAGGTTAAACAAAATGTTATTTGTTTTTGAAAAATTCAAACTCAACCATAATTTTTTGGGTATCAAATAAAAGGAAAACTCTTTAATTAAGTATAAACCGAATGAAATATCATTAAATACATTAATATTAGGACTACTCTAAGCTATCAGTACATAAATTGTAAAATAATCTTGTCATCAGATTTTGGCAAAGAGTGTTACAATAAATATTTACATTATACTTGATAATTTTAGATATACAAATAAATTGTTAGTATTTGATAGTTCCCTAATTGTAAACTTTAAACTTTTATCTTATATTATCAATAAAGAATAAGTGAAAAGGACAAAAAACAAACATTTCCATAATAAATTCAATTATTTGCCTAGACAATCAAACTTACCGCTCAAAGTTTGAAAAAGTTTTAAGAAATTTTGTGGAATATTAAGAGGACTGTCCCCACAATTTTTGATGAAAATATCACTTTTGATAAACACTTCAAACAAAAGTTCAAATGAGACGAACAGGTTATGTATTGCGTCAAAATATGTCTGACTTCGGGTCAGAGCCGTGACTTTTATTGCCGAACCACAAGTTTCGTGTGCAGAAAAAATTAGGGGAGGACTGCATCACTACGTGTCGTGTGCAAAGTTTTTATACAAGCTACACTTAAGCTAAAGTTTAATATTCTAAACACCATGCTCATTCCTACTAAAATTTCATTAAAATAAAGTTGAAATAAATTTAAACTTAATTTACAGCATTTATATTGTGATTAAATTATATAATTTCTAGAATTAAAATCATGTCTTTTAAATGACTATTAAATAGACTAAATTGTATAAAAGAAGTTTTAAAGATCTGAATGACGACATAAAATCATCTGTCAATTTGATGTCGTCAATGAAATATGGCTGATTCAAGAATAACATCAACTTGCATCAAGTAAAATAGTTGGTCAAACTCTTAAAGCATATCAATTAATAATATAACCGACAATATTTCAATTTTTTATTCAAAATATTCAATTTTTTCGAATTAAGCTAGATTAATTTAGATTAATTTAGATGTTTCAGTCGGAAATTAAGAAAATATTAATCTTCAAAAACTTATAGTTCTCTCATACGTTATGTTTGTATAAACCATTTAAAAGGAAAAACACATCTTTTAAAGTGTTATTTAATTAAAACTACTCTTAATTTTAAAACAAAATTAAATTTGATTTACACCTAAAATGAGTGTCTGTCGTGTGGGACAACTGGTGACCAAACAGACAGCCGTATTCCTGTGTGATCTCCAGGAAAAGTTTCGGCCTATGATTCAATACTTCCCGGCTATTGTCGAAGTCTCTTCTCGGGTCTTAAGAGCGGCTAAAATCTTGGATGTAATTAAAAATTCAATATTCAGGCTCAGCATAATTGTGATGTGCCTTTTATCATAACTCAATAATTGTTTTATATTAAGCTATTCTGCTAGATCAATATGAAATTTTATTTATTAATCAAATTTTATGAATAGATAAGATTTGTTTTAAAACAAATATCCCTTTCATTAGAAAGTATTTGATTGAAAAGAGATTATCTCAAACTTTTGAATAACCTTCACATTTATCTTCAGATAAGACTAATTCTAAACTAAACTGTTTTTGTTTGGAAAGTCTATCGAAGTAAAGTTTGTTCTCATGAATAGGAAGACCTTTTCTCTAAACAAAAATTGAAAAAATTTTGTTTTCAATTTAATTAATATTTAGATTTTGTTTTTCTCAATGAAATCAAAAATATTCTGAACCAAAATGAATGACTCAAACATTTATATTGTATTTCATTTATCAAAAAATTTGATTTTAAATCTCTTTAACTTTTGTTTAATAAGTTTTTATCGTAATTTTCAGTTGAAATTCAATTTCTTGTGTCTGAAAACTATTTCTCACAAACTGTTTGAATGATTTTAATTATTTCTATAATTATCTTAAATTAGATGCCAGTGATTGTCACCGAACAGTATCCCAAAGGTATCTATTATTTTGTTATGAAATCTATTTTTGAATTTCCCTTTATTTTTCAGGTTTGGGTCCGACTGTCGCCGAACTGGGAATCCAAGAGTTTCCTGATGTGAAACCTGTGGCCAAAACACAGTTTTCAATGTTGACCACAGATGTACTCCAAAAGCTTAGATCAGAGTATCCTAACGTCAATACAATTGTTTTGTGCGGTATTGAGGCTCACGTCTGCGTTCAGGGAACAGCTCTTCAAGCAATTAAAGACGGTATTAATTGAATGATAAAAACAGAAAATATTTTAATACTATTTTATTCATAAATATGATTATAAATCATAGGATTTGATGTTCATATAGTAGTGGACGGGTGTAGTTCCCGATCAATGGTCGACAGAATGTTTGCCTTCGAGCGAATGAAAGCCGCCGGTAATTAACCATCTCTTGAGTTGACTTAATTTGATTAAAATTGATTTAAATGTTTAGGCGCTTGGCTTACAACCAGTGAATCTGTTATTCTGTGAGCAAATTATTTCATTTTTCTGACTCAAACCAATTAATTACTCATTTTACTCAATCAGTGGATTAGTTGGCGACGCATCTCATCCCAAGTTCAGAGAGTGTCAAAAACTTATTATGCAATCGGCACCTGATTCAGGACTGTTGACTCTTTTGGCTCAAAAATTCTGAATTTTTATCAAATTTAAAGCTATATTTTGTTAGTTTTTATTATAAATATTATTAATTGTGTTTAAATACAATAAAATTATTGTTTTGAAAAAATTGATTAAATGTAAAGTCGAGGTAAAAGGAAATCAGTTTTGATTTTTGAAGTTTTATTTCAAAACTCTTACCAAAGTTAGGGACGAAAAATAGTGTTACGTTATAAGTGAATGACTCCAACAAAAGTGTTGATATCATTGCTGTCAATAACAACACCTTATTATTGATTTGAGTCATAAAAATCAATAAAATCTTTTGAAGAGTTTTCAACCATTTGTGTCATTAAGTGTTCACATATTTGACATAAGATCTGATTATCGACCAAAAAATGGGGCATTTATTAAGATCTGAATCTATGTCTTTATGCCAACTGTTCCTACAATCAGAGGCCGCCTATAATTGTGTTTCAGAATTGGGTGAATTGGGTTTAACTCAATTTAGAGATGTATTAAATGTTAATAATTTGAGTCATATTTTTAACAAATCTCTTGAATTTGATCCACAGCTCAATCCAGACGTAAATGCATTTCAGCGAAAGTTTGTTAATGAAGTCCGAAGATGTGATGAAATGGAGAGAAAACTCAGTAATTATCTCCTCTTTTGACACTTTTCTATCAAACGATGTCTTAGTTTTGATTTCTAAACACTTTTATTGTATTTTTTGTTTCTTAAGGATATTTGGAGAAAGAGATCAAAAGAGACGGCATTCCAATGCTAGACATCGGTGACAATCCAGAGGCGCCACAACCCCGAGAAATGATTGATCTCGAAGTCTAATAATTGCTTTTTTTAATTACATTCTGTTCTCATTTTAACCTCAATTTTATGTTTAAATTTTAGGCCACTTTTGAAAAACTGGAAAATGAGTTAAAAGAAGTGAATACAAACGCAGAGGCACTGAAGAAGACATACTTAGAGTTGTCTGAATTGAGACATATTCTTAAGAAGACTCAACAGTTCTTCGATGAGGTATTGTGTCCTAAGATTTTGAGAACAATTGTGAAGTCTTTGTTGTCTTAAAACAAAACACTATTTGTCTTTCATTTGACTTTCATTTCAATTTAAAAACTCATTTAAATCTTAATTTAAATCAAATACTTATTATTGATCTCATTATAAGACTAATTAATATTCAGAAAACTTGTTATTCAATTGAATTGTTTTATAAAATTTGATGAATCGATGGACTGATTCTATAATGAGATGATTAATGAGAAAACACTTTATATCTTATAATTTGAATCACCAGTAGATTAATAGACAATTTTTTATTTATTTTTCCCCAAATATTTTCCGCACTTTTATGTTATTTTATGTCCGGTTCTTATTTAATGACCCGAATATTGTCCACTGAATTCATATCTACCGAACCGTTGACTTATGTCTTGGCCACCGATGTTTGGATTATTATTAAATTTACCCGATTTTTGGCACAAATCCTTTTATTGTCTTATGCTTTGGGTTTTGGTTTTTTCGGGATTTTGTCTGTCGTTTGCTTTGATTTATTTTGCAAACTGTGTGTCCATATGTTTGTGTGTGTGTCTTGTCGTGAATGATGTGTCAATCATAAGGTCGGTCATATACAGATGCAAGACTCAGGTATGCAGGACGAGAACATACAACTTCTCGGAGATGAAGGACTCAGAGCTGGTGGACAACAGGCTATGAAATTAGGGTATTATTTGCTGTTATTTTTGATTAAAATTTTTAGTTAACGAATATTTGTCTCTCTTTTAGTTTTGTGGCCGGAGTTATACTTCGGGAACGATTGCCATCTTTCGAGCGTATGCTTTGGCGGGTCTGCAGAGGAAACGTCTTCTTAAGACAGGCTGAGATCGAGACTCCATTGGAAGACCCGCACACCGGAGATAACGTCTATAAGTCTGTATTTATTATCTTCTTTCAAGGGGAACAACTCAAGTCCAGAGTTAAGAAGATATGTGAGGGGTATGTATGACCTGAGCTTTGAATTATTCTTAAATTTTATTTATTTTTCATCCAATTATAGATTTCGTGCGACACTCTATCCCTGTCCTGAAACTCCTTCCGATAGACGCGAAATGATTGGTGGAGTTGTCTCTCGAATCGATGACTTGAATACAGTGTTATCACAAACAACAGAACACAGACACAGAGTTTTGGTGGCGGCGGCTAAGAATATAAAGAATTGGTTCGTCAAAGTCCGCAAAATCAAAGCCATTTACCACACATTAAATATGTTTAATCTGGACGTCACTCAAAAATGTCTGATCGCTGAGTGCTGGTCAGCAGTCGATGATTTGGAACGCATTCAAATGGCTCTCAGACGCGGAACAGAGAGAAGCGGTTCTACTGTTCCTTCAATTTTGAATCGTATGGAAACTCATGAAATACCCCCGACTTATAACCGAACAAATAAAGGTATTCACCCCTTAACTCAATATCAGCCCTCAATTAAAGGACATTTATTTTCAGTTACCCGTGGCTTTCAGAATATAGTGGACGCGTACGGTGTGGCCACTTATCGTGAGATGAATCCGGCGCCGTTTACTATCATTACGTTTCCATTTCTGTTTGCGGTAATGTTTGGGGACGCGGGTCACGGACTGATTATGGCTTTGTTTGGTCTTTGGATGGTTCTTAAGGAAAGGAATCTCATTCAACAAAAGTCTACAAACGAAATATGGCTGATGTTCTTCAACGGCCGATACATTATTCTATTAATGGGCTGTTTCTCAATATATACCGGACTTATATATAACGACGTATTCTCGAAGTCACTCAATATCTTCGGTTCCTCGTGGAAACCCATACCCTTGAATTTGACAGTCAGTAAATACTACAAACAGGAGCACTACATTCTCGACCCTAAAACACGATTCGAGAGCGGGCCCTATATTTTTGGAATCGATCCGGTATTTTGTTTGAACTGCTTTTTCATTAAATTTAATTATTGTCTGTTTTGTGTCCTAAATCTAAAGGTTTGGCAAATATCTGAGAATAAGATCTTATTTTTAAACTCTTATAAAATGAAATTATCGGTAATCTTAGGCGTCGGACAAATGTTTTTCGGTGTTATGTTAAGTCTTTGGAACCATAAGTAAGTAAATAATTATTTGTTTGAAATTGAATTAAAATATTGATTAGAGTTTTGTTTAATTAATTGTCGTTTAATTTTTAGATACTTTCAGAACCGACTGAACATAATCTGCGAATTCATACCTCAAGTGGTGTTCTTAATGTCAATCTTCGGTTATATGAATCTAATGATTATCGTTAAGTGGTTTAAATTTGATTCAACAAAGAGTGGGTGCGCCCCCTCTATACTAATCAATTTGATTAATATGTTTCTCTATAAATACGTGGACGCGGGTGACACCGAACAGCCCTGTTATTTGCAGAGTTGGTACACCGGACAGAAGTTCTTTCAAACAATTCTACTTTTGGCAGCACTGCTCTGCATTCCGTGGATGTTATGTATTAAACCATATATTCTTAAGAAACAAAACGATTTGAGGGAACGCTTTCATCCGACCGATGAGGTTCTGGTCGATGGCGGCGATGCCTCCATCACTATTGAGGCGCCACCGCATGGAGATCACGGCTCCGGTAGTTTTGATTTTGGAGATATTGTCATACATCAGGCCATACACACAATTGAGTACTGTTTGGGCTCCATATCACATACGGCCAGTTATTTACGACTCTGGGCTCTAAGTCTAGCGCACGCACAGCTCTCAGAGGTGTTGTGGTCTATGGTTATGAAGATTGGTTTGTCCGGTACTGGCATTTGGGGCGGAATTGTTATGTATATCATATTTGCGTTTTGGGCCGGACTTACTGTCAGTGTTTTATTGGTTATGGAAGGGTTGAGTGCTTTTCTTCACGCGCTTCGACTTCATTGGTATAAATCTAATGTTTGTTTTGTTATTCATTTAATAAACTTTCAAATATTTGCATCAAATATAGGGTCGAATTTCAGAGCAAATTCTATTCGGGGTCCGGCTATTCGTTTATGCCCTTTTCATTTGAAGTAATTCTGGAACAGGCGGTCTCTGAAACGGCTACAGAAACCAATTAATTGAATTATGTGTTCACTCAAATTAAAGTTATTCTCTTTTTATTGATATTTATGTCATAAATATTCGTGAATTAAAATTTGAAATTTATTTGTTATCATTTTTGTGTCTGACTATCGCTCAGCATATTTGAAGCTAAAAATTAAATCCAAAATTAAATTTTAAAAACTATTTATATTTTTTTCAAAACTATTAATTTAAAAATTCTGATCAAAATTCTTTTGAATGGATTAATGGATTAATTAATCATTAATTAATTAATTATTATAACAACTACATTGTAATATATGACCTTGATAAGATAACAAGTATTAGTATTGAATATATTCATTGTTTTATAATCAAGTCATGAGTTTAGTCTATCACTAAGTATTCAAATTTATTAATAACTGGAATATAATAATAATGTAATCAATGGATAATTAATACGAAAAATAGTGAATAATATTTACGATAATCTGCTCTCAAATTATTTAACAAAAAATGTCTCAAAATATTTACGATAATCCGGTCTTTTTTGATGGATATTCTAAACTCAACCGTTCTGTTCATGGACTGAACGGCGCTCCTGAATGGCCATCTGTTGTTGAAATGCTTCCTAAATTAGATGGACTTAATGTTATTGATCTGGGCTGTGGGTACGGCTGGTTCTGTCGATATGCCCGACAAAATGGCGCTAAACAAGTGCTCGGATTAGACATCTCGGAGAAAATGTTAGCCAAAGCCAGGGATATGACTGATGACTCTTCCATTACTTATCTCAAACAAGACTTGGAAACACTGAAACTTCCGGAACAGACATACGATTTGGTCTATTCTTCTCTAACACTCCATTACATCGAAGACTTGTCCTCTTTATTGACCACAATATACAAGTCATTAAAACCCGGATCATATTTTGTATTTACTGCAGAGCATCCGATCTACACTTGCCCTAAACGACCAGGGTGGATAATTGATAGTGAGGATGGTCATAAATCATGGCCAGTTAACAATTACCAAGCTCAAGGTAAACGTGTGATCAATTGGTTAACAGAAGGTGTCATAAAAGAGCACCGCCTGATGTCAACATATTTGAACATGCTCATTGATTGCCAATTTCTTATCAAACGAATTAATGAATTTGGGCCGACATCCCAACAGATTTTGGAAAATCCTTTATTAGATGAGGAAAAGGAGAGACCAATGATATTCATAATGTCTGTTCAAAAACCAACTGACAAATAGATGTTTCTATACATAAATAAATATTTAACCTAGCTTCTATTAGTTACTATTGACCTCTCATTTGTGGAAATTAAAATCTATATAAAATTTATTATTAATAAAATTTTTATAACACAATAAACATATCCTGAGCCTCACACTCAATCATTAACTCTTGTGGACATTAATTTATCAAGATAAATATGAAAATTAATTTCAGAGTTTATTAAATTATTAAAACTCATTCTGTTCTTATTTTAAGGGCAATCTATTGGAGTGACATCTTTTGTTGTTTACTAAGTTTGTTTAGTTATACTAAATTAAATAATTTTGATTACTAACAAAAACTAAACTTGGTGAATCATTTGAGAAATGTGGCAAGTTACAACTTTGGTCAATACTATTAAAGTAGCTTAGAATAGATTTTTGGAAGTTGTAGTCATTTATTGTTTTTATGTTAAAATAATTAACAAAAGTTTCAAAAAAATTATGACAATTAAATCAATTAATCCAATGCATGACAATAAACAATCACAATTGGGTGGCATTGATTAGATAGTACCGTTTTATTTACTAAATTGACATAATTCCTGTGCATAAACTACTCCCAGATTTAATTTTTCAATTTGACACATATATAGTCAACTATTTAATGAGTGAATTATAAGTTTATTAATAAATGAAAAATTATTTACAAAACAAATTCAATTCAAAATGGATTAACTTGTGTTGAAAAAACTGATTATAATAGAGATTTTGAATGGGAAAAAGCAGCTAATCAAATGAACTAGTCAAACAATGTTCATTCTATTCAATCCCTGTTCATACTATGGATTAGATTATTGTTTAGTTAATCATTGATATCATATTGAAGTTGACTTTCGTTTATAACTGATTTTATCTAAGAGTAGGTGTTTTAAAACATTAATATTAAGCCCTAATGTAATGAATTTCAAGTAAAGTCAATCGAAAAATGTCTCAAAATATTTACGATTCACAGGAATTTTTCGATGGATATGCAAAATACAACCGTTCTATTCATGGACTCGACGGCGCTCCCGAATGGACTTCCGTTCTTTCAATGTTACCAAAATTGGATGGACTTAATATTGTTGATCTCGGATGTGGGTACGGATGGTTCTGTCGGTACGCCCGACAAAATGGTGCTAAACATGTACTCGGAATAGACATCTCAGAGAAAATGTTAACCAAAGCCAGGGATATGACTGTTGATTCTGCCATTACTTATCTCAAACAAGACTTGGAAACACTGAAACTTCCGGAACAGACATACGATTTGGTCTATTCTTCTCTAACACTCCATTACATCGAAGACTTGTCTTCTTTATTGGAAACAATTTATGACTCATTAAAACCCGGATCATATTTTGTGTTTAGTGCAGAGCATCCAATTTACACGTCATCGATATCAAAACGAGCAAGATGGGTAATTGATAAGGACGGACATAAGTCGTGGCCAATCAATAATTACCAAATTGAAGGCAAACGAGTCGTCAATTGGTTAACAGAAGGTGTTATAAAACAGCACCGTTTGGTCTCAACTTATGTCAACTCACTTATTAATAAGGGATTCATTATAAAACAAATGATTGAATGGGGACCGACATCACAACAAGTGATGGAAAACCCTCAATTGGTTGATGAGAAGGAGAGGTCACTATTTCTGATGATGTCTCTGCAAAAACCATATATTAAATAAATGTTTGGAATACTTCCCTAACCATTAATTGAGCCAACATTGAGCCAGCATTGAACCAGCATTGACCAAGCATTGACCATGATCATTGACCATGATCATTCATAATAATACATTCAATTCTTTAGTAAATATTAAATTTATTTATAAAAATATATTTCTGAGTAATAAAACCAATGATTAAAAGGTATACAAAACTTGTACTAAACTAATATTCTGATCATATACTCGATCACTACCTCTATATATAAATCTATAGATTTGTTCTGAATAACTAAATATTAATTTGAATAATATTTAAAATAATTCGAATCTTTGGTATAAAATACTTAATTCAGTCCTTTTTAAGACCAAATTTCCTAAAAATTTGTGCGAAAAACAGATTAGTTTTGGTATTCTGTGGACTGGTATTCAGTTTCGAAATACTTGTTATAAATGGGGAATTCGAAGAATAGCCACTGTTTTACAAGAGTTGGAAGTTTTCTGTAGAGCTGCGGTGGGAAAGGTATGAGAGGACTGGTAGAACGCTTATAATCCAAATATTGAGCTAACTTTCCATAGCGTCGGTCAGACTTCTGTTCGGCCAAAGGAATGCCCGATAAAAACATTAATAGAAGAAATGTGAGCACAGGTGACAAAACTGCGAGATATCCCCAACGCATCTCATTATCGGCCACTCGATAGGCATTACACGAACTCAAGAATATTCCGCTCCAAAGAAGTATTTCCCCGAAATAATTGGGATGTCTCGACACAGACCAGAGACCAGTGGCCAAAAAGGGAGGCCGAGTGTCTGCGGGTATCATATTGTGATTGAATTTTTGCAAATCAGCGACAGTTTCGGTGATAAAACCGATGACCCAAAGAGTCCAACCCATGAAATCCAAACAATTAAGACGTGAGTCATATTTGGCCGCATTATTCAGAGTAACGGGTAGTGAGACTGTAAACACCCAAATCATCTGAAAGACCCAAAAGCCGAGAAACTCCCAGAACTTTGACCGCATTTTATCAAATCTGTCGTCTTTTCCGCGAATCAAAACCCGAATCAATAGGAAAGCCCCTAATCTTAGGGCCCATAAACCCGTTAAAGACGTCAAAACTATTTGTCTCTTATAGTAACTGCCATTCAATAGGAGCACAACAACTGCCAGAACCAAAAAATTGGTGGAACCGCTAAAGTCAGTCACCTAAACAACACACAAATTCTAATTTATTGCAGTCATAATTGGAATAATAATTATTGTTTTATAGCTAAGGATTTACAAAATCAAAGTTTAAATATAAAGATTGTGAATAAAAACTATTGAATACCATTTAAACCTTAATTTTGTAAAACCTTTAGTTAAACAAAACAAACACTAAAATACTTTATCGAATTGAAAAGTGAAGGCAATCGCGAAGAAAATCAATTGAAAAACAATTGTAATCAAAGCTGAGAGCGAGAGATAGTATTTGTCCAATATTTGCATCTTGCAATTTTCAAAATCAACTATTTATATACATGTTATCAAAATTTAATCGACTGTTGATATTCTCATAATTATGAGACCTAAACTTTTTCACTGATTTCGGGGAAAATTGAAAAACAAAAAGTATTTCAAATTATATTTAGGTTTTGTTTTTGATCGCAAAAACACTATAAAGTCTCACATATTATAAATCAGGGAATTTTAAGCCTAATTTATGAGAATATCTAATTTTAGTACACATTCTACATAAAAGAGGACAGGCCTCAAAAAGGAAAAGACCAATATTTTTCAACTATTTGACTAAAGAATTTCTAGAACAAATTTTAAAGAAATTTTAATCAAGGAAATTTAGAACAATTAAACTAATATCCAAAAAACAACTGGTGGATTAAAATTGACAAGTTCAGTTTAATTGGTCAGCACTCTCGCCTGATACCTATACAAAATTTGTATTACAAATGCTGAATAATATGTGTATTCTGCTAGACACTTCAAGTTTATACTAAAACGAGTTTCTTAAAATATGATTCAATTTAAATAATCTTGATCTTTATTTATTAAAAAAAATTATCTAAATAATTTTATCATACACTTAAGAAATAACAATATTTAAATTAGTTCAGGTAAGTTTTGAAAGTTTTAAAATTTATTATCATTTTAAAAATATCTTATAAAACAATAAATTTATTAAAATAAAAAATTATAACTAATGGGAATACACTTCAAAATAAATTTATTTTAAAATACTTATATTTTTGATTAAAACCCAATTTTATTGCATAAATAAATGTCTGAATTTAATCCAAAAGAAAAATATTGACAGAAAACTAATTAATTCAAAGAAATTGTCTTTAAAATCGATTAAAATACTTATCGTTTTAATGAATTCACATTTAAGTAATTTTAAATAAAATTTGTTAAAAAAAATTCTTTAATGATTGAGTAGTAAATCAAATAAATTTCAAAATTAATTTTTGTTAAGTCTTTTAATTTCTTTCAATGAATGTTTTGACTTAAGAATAAATATTAAAAACAAACCAAAATTTAAATATAATTCACATATTATTTCAAAATAAGGGATTAAAAAATTGACTTTATATTTTAAATTTTGATTGAGCATTTTATTAAATCATTTGCATTTATTCAATATAATCCTATTAAACAAAATTTATTCTTTAATCAATCATTTTTAATTTTATTGACCAAGATGTAAAATAATCCAATTTTCAATAAATACTTAATTAAAAACTAAGTAGTTAGATTAATTAAATTCATGGCAATCATAATTGATTGATTTTGATTTATAAGATTTGATTTTGTTGAGGTTTTTTGAAATTTACTAGCAATAAAATACTAGAATATTGGTTGTTAACAGTCTAATCCTTAATTACAGTAAGTTATTGCATATCTATCCTAGTTATTCAAAAAAAATTTCAATACAAGTAGAAAGGGTCAAATGCAAACATTTTATTAGAAAAATTGGTTTTTATCTAAAATTCAAATCACAATTTTCACTGATATCTATGAATACTGTAATTGAGTTCCTCTTTCTTTTGACTTCTCTGCAAAAAAATATTGTTATAATCTCGAGAGAGAGAGAGAGAGAGAGAGAGAGAGAGAGAGAGAGAGAGAGAGAGAGAGAGAGAGAGAGAGAG